>JAMPIV010010403.1:0-10080 GCA_024509875.1 Oreohelix idahoensis
CCCAGTTGATTATTAATTGTTGTGTGAAACATGGTTTGTGAGAGCACGGGGCGTACCAGATGCTTATTTCTCTTCTACGCTCGAGGGAGCATGGGGCCACCGGTGTGGTTTTTACCTCAGCATGGAGGCATTCAGATGTTTTGAGTAGTGGTTTCGGTAGCAACCTATGTAACCCGGTGCAGATTGCCAGCTCATGCACAAACACCATACTAGTCGCATTGGACGACACGCATGAGTGTGTGAGAATTGATGTTATCAGGTGGGGGGCGCATGTTTTCTGTATGGTAAAGTGTTTTTTTATAATTATCCATGCTATTGTAATGTACACTTATAGAACGTTTTTTTAAATTGTATTATTTTTCAGACAGTCTGATGAACGACGTACTAAGGTGCTATTACGTTTGATTGTTCGTTGATTTGATTGTTTGGTGGTTATGTAATCGGAAAACAATGGAACGGTAACGCCGAACCTCATAATGCAGGAACTCAAATGGCATAGTGGAAGTGGCATATAGCACATTGTAAAGTGTGTCGACTGCTGCATCGATAATGTGGTAGCACAGCAACCAATTTAATTTGCAAACTCCTGGTACAAACGTTCCTAATTAAAAATTTTCCTTATGAGGCGCTAGGGGGCTTGGGGTGTGAGGCATCCGTCCTAGAGCGCCATCACCGTCCACACTAGTGGCGACTCGTGATTTATGAGCTAACAGGTGGATTGGCAGAGTTGTTGCCTTTGCATGGTGGAGGGGCAAAACACATCCATCAACGGCCTCCAACAGCAGTCACACAGCCCTACCTTCCTCAGAAGAAGCATCCGCGCCAGATTCAGTGCAGGACCGCCACATTGGACGGAGATCAACCATGTAGTTAGGGGTACAATGCTAATTCTAGATCAACCTCTGACTAGCCGGCGCTTGTTCAAACTTCTCAGGCAAGATCTGAAGCTGGGGACTGCTAAGGGGTTGGTGGCGTAGCAGGTGCTTACGTTGCTAACTTCTCACATGAAGATGTAGAACTTAATTACTTACTTAGTCGTGGTCCCCTGGGAGGACCGAATGAGGACGCTGTAGAGGCTTTGGAATCGTGAGTAGCGGCAAGAACGATACTATCGCATTCGTGGAACCATCCTGGGCTGGTATATTCTGGAAGTTATTCTAGTCCTTGTTATACTATCAAAAGAAGTTATCGGATCTTGGTGGTAAGTTATTAGCGTACTTATTTTCGTCAGCACCTCCAGCGACGAAATTAACATGTTTCATTAACATTTCTTACTGTGTTTTTACCAACGTGGCATCAGCAATTCCCATTTAGGGGTCGTCCACATACGACGTCACGCAATTATGCCATTTGTTTAACCCTTAGCTCACGTCGAGTCCACATTTCGTCACATAAATCCAGACGTCATATGTGACGTCACATATCTTCTTCCTCCCTCGCCCTTTTTTAAACCACAAATTTTTTGTTATACTGAGAAATGTAATCGAATGTAGATTAGTTAACTAATGTAGACAAAATAACAACCTTTTTAATTAAAATAGTGTTTAATGAATCGTGTTTTTACAAAGACTACTTTGCTGGCTAAATGTTGCTAAATTTATTTTAAACATCGATCATTTTGGTTTAATTTAATTTCAAACAATTTTTTAAAAATGTAAAGAAAACTGGTCAACAACTTCAATTATTACTTATGTTAAAGTGTCATAACCTAATGTTAACCATGAGAACAAATTAATACAATTTCAAGGATTAAAAAACTGAAGTCGTTATAAATGAATTATTTCTCTTCATTAGCATTATCCCATGTCAAAGTAAGCTGCTCCTCCATTTAAAAAACTAGAAATGTTTTTGCTTCCAGATCAACATCGTTTATTGGAGAGGTGTGTTTTATATTTAAAAAATAAATATATAATTTAAAAAAAAAATAATTTAGACCAGTTAAAGGTTAAAAGGGAGCCGCGGTAGCATAGTGGTTAATGCACTGGCTTCCTAGCTCAGTGGTCTATGGTTCGATCCCCAGATGAGGTGGGACTTTTTTAGGCCACAAACGGCTCCTGGGTTGACCCAGCTCGAAAATGGGTACCAGAGAAACTCTGGGAAGGTTAAGGCGGCCGGCGTGATGCTGACCACATCACCCCTAGTGTGCCGACGGTCAAGAAAATATGGTCCTAACAGCACATTCCCAATATGCCTCAATGGGCGTGTAACGGGATTCTAAAGGTTAAAACAATTATCCGATATTTCAGCTGAGATTATAATCGTAATGTAATTCGTCCACGAGGGAGTTGTCCACAATTGCAGATAGAAGTAGACTAAACGGATGGAGGTCATAAAATGTATTTTGTTTTGACATTTTTTATGAAAGAAGCGATCCTTGCTTTTATGTTTTGTCACAACATTTTGACCTCCCCTCCTCCTCACTGCGTGACGTCAAATGTGGTCAACCCCTCACTATTTTCATCCGCTCGTCCACATAGCTATATCTGCAGAACGGGAGACAATCGGCTACCTCGACATATATGGGAAACCAAGAATAGCCGGGGATCCGAACCTCCAGTACGACCCAGAGTCCGCTTGTAGGACAACATTAGACAGTCTCTAAATGACCGAGGACTGTACTGGATGCAGGCCAGGAGGAAGACAGCTGATATTATAGTATGGCTCTCTCTCTCTATCTCTCTCTCTATCTCTCTCTCTCTCTCTCTCTCTCTCTCTGGTAAACTTCTACACTGCAGGGTAGAATAGGTTCAACTAAGTAAGTAAGTAGTCCCCAAAGAAGACTTTTTAGTTAGAATGTTGATCATTTCTTTGTCTGTTGACCTACTAAAACGTATTATAAAGTTAGTCTCAAAGCAAAAACTGACGTAGGGAAGTGAACAGTTAGAGACTTCACTATATTAGGTCCAGCTTTTATGAGATGGGGTAACTAGTTCCCTTCCTAGCTTCCTTTGTCTGTCCTAACTCAAGAGAAGAGTCATGTTCCCATTAACATCTTGGTAGATTGGAGTGGGACGCTACCAGATCTTGATCTTGGAATCTAGTAACTTTGCCACGAGAAGCAAGCTACCTATTTCCGTTAATCTCGCTGTTTCTCCTTAACGAGAATGAGTGTCTGTCGTGATTTTATTGAAATGTCCATCACTTTTAGCCGAGTGGTCTGCTTTGTCTTTTTCATTATTTTTGTCTACGCCAACTTTTCTGTCTTATAGCTCATAATAGCGCTATTTCTGGTATTGGTCATGTCAAGCTTACGTTGGGCAGACTAAATTCCACCCATCTGCACGTGGACAGCGGCATCTAGCTATAGGTCTTTTTATTCTACCTTTCTTGTACAGAACGGCAATTTCACTGTTTCTTTGAGTTAAAGAGAACCCGTGGGCACGGAGGAAAACTTCTACCCTTTTATTTATGCCGCCCCCGTCTCGTCCCGACTTTATCTTGCTATTTAAGCAAGAGCTCTCTATCACTCAGTACCACTGTCTCAAGAGGAATTCTGCCACTGAAAACAGTGATACTTCTGCGCAGAGCTTATAACAGTTGTTAGAGCTGGAATTCATTCTTTATCCGTGCTTGGTCTTAGCCTGGTACTGTGCTTCCTTGGTTGGGCACTTTGCAACTTTCAGATTATATTCGGCACTTCCTGATAAGTTGCCATCTCAAATTTATCTCAACTGCAATTATATTACAAATCACCACCTAATATTGATCTCGTGGCAAACCAGTTCATTCTGCCATTATTCAGCATACAAGGTTGTATTCTAGGATTACTTACCCTCAGCCAATTGCAGGATATATATATATATATATATATATATATATATATATGTGACAGCGCCATCTTGAGGTCTGTCGTTCTCGGCGCTGGCCCCATCTGGGCAGTCATGTTGTCTATGTGGTTTAGTGCCTTTTGATCACGTTATCTTCAAGCAGATTTATTACAAGGCCATAATAAGCCTACATGTTAGTTGTGTTTTTGCTCTAGTTGTGTATATCTGTGTTTTCATGCATTCTGGAGCATAATCGCGTGTGTAAATCTGTGTGGCGCAGATTAATACGCGTAGCGCGCAGTAAATTGAGTGATTAGGCCAGGGCTTATAAAAAGGGGTAGCAAGCGGCGAAACCGGTCTATGTTTGAGAGAGCCGCCCAGTGAGAACAGACTAAGAGGACACACAAGAGCCAAGCTGTAAATGCCTTGAGCACGTGAGTTAATTTAAATTAGCATTAGTTTTCTAGGATTCTGAAATTATATCGATGTGGCTATTTTTTTGTTTAATGGAATAAATAGATAGATAGATAGATAGATAGATGTGAAAGTTTAAGAGCGATTATTTCATTCTTCAGAAAGGCAGACATAGTGTGAGGCTATTTCACTGCGAAATTTAGATAAGATTAACAATCGCAAGATAGCAACCTCGTGGTGATAAAAGGCGGTGATAGCGAGTCTGAGCAAACACGCTCCGCGTGTTAAACCTATAATATGTTATGCCGAGCGACACGCGGTGTATTTAGTTCCAGTTTTTGGTTAAAGCCAAGAATATTATTCTTTAATGTAAGAGTAATTTTATTTTATCCTTTAATGTAAAAGTAATTAAGTGTATTTCACGATTATTGATTATTCTACTGTTTATCTTTAGTGGTTACTTAGAAGGGAGAATAGTCATTTAGATTTCTGGTGCGTAAGGCAAGTTGAGACATGTGTTTCTCTGTTCGCTCCCGGTGGAGCATGGAAACACCAATGCGGCTGGTGTCCACCACAAGTCAACAGAAGCATTTTTATGCTGTTACAGTGGTTGTTCCTGTAATAATGTGTTTCATGTGATGAGTTCCCAATCTCGTCAGGGGTCACATATGACACGTTTGTGGCCAGGCGCACCAGTCGTCACTTACGACATGTTCAGAGTGCGGGAACGAGTATTGATGTGGGTCGGTTGAGAGGTAGTAGTTAATTCTCATTATTGAGATTATTTGTTGTACATGTATTGAAGAATATTATTTTATGTCCAGTTGATTATTATTGTTATCAGGCACTCGCAGGAAATAAAGAAGTAGAACACCAGACAACAGAAAAACAACAGACATGAGTGGCTTACCCAGGATTTGAACACTGGACCTTCCGTGCGACAACCCCGCCTAGCCATGCAAGCGAATCACACGTTCCGCTCTGCCATCTACGCATCATCAAAAAATGATGTTTCAATGGCAGGTCAATAGTGCGAACCACAAGACACGACACCAGAAGTCCTCCATGGGCAGTTCAGCCTATTAATGACGCAATCACTTCTGTTGTATTTCTAAGGTCCAGTGTTCAAATCCTGGGTAAGCCACTCATGTCTGTTGTTTTTCTGTTGTCTGGTGTTCTACTTCTTTATTTCCTGCGAGTGCCTGATAACATACCTTTATATTTGTTTCATATTAATTTACTGTTTACAGGCCTCAGGTTTCCCTCCCTTATTTGTAATAAATGATTATTATTGTTATGTTAACATGGTTTGTGAGAGCACGTGGGCGTACTTAGAGTTGTATATTTCTCTCCTCCGCTCCTGAGGGAGCATGGGGCCACCGGTGTGGTTTGCCTCAGCATGAAGCATTCAGATGCTCTTGCAGTAGTGGTTTCGGTAGCAACCTATGTTACCCGGTGCGATTGCCAGCCTCATGCACAACACCATACTAGTCGCATTGGACGACACGCATGAGTGTGTGTGAGATAGTTGATGATATCAGGTGGGCGCATGTTTTCTGTATGGTAAGTGTTATTATCCATGCTATTGATGTTCACTTAGACGTTGTTTTATTTATTATTTTTCAGACAGTCTATGAACACTGACTGGGTGTTCGTTTGATTGTTTGTTGGATTGTTTGTTTGGTGTTCGGTTCTGTTCGGTAGAATTAAATGTTGATCTGCATAAGGCTTTGGGTTGCTTGAATTGTTAAGTCTGCTGCTGAGAGGGTTGCAAGCAACCAATAATTGCAACCCCTGTCAAACGATCCTTTATAAATTTTCTTGGTGCACGGGTCCTACGGCTGAGGAATATGTCAGAGAGGTGAGAGCTGCCTGGAGAGTAGGGATGATGAGTAAAGAGGACCAGGCAGATGTTATCCTTGACAGTGTGACCCCAAGTGTCCGCAGGGAGCTGAGGATTCAGGCTGATGACGGTGACCCAGAAGCAATGCTACATTCCATTCTTAGGGTGTATGGGGAGCGTCGGAGCATCCCAGAAGTAATGGCCGCGTTCTACTCTACCCGGCAAGGTGCAAGGGAGTCTCTTTGGGAATTCTCCCATCGCATTCACGAGGTGTTTGAAAGTGTCGTAAGGGCACAAAAGCAGAACAACGTCACTCCTTTGGCGCCATCCTTTCTTCGTGACCCAGTTTTGCTGCTTGTCTGAGAGATGACCTACTAAGAAAGCTTGCAAAGGAAATGATCATCAAGGAGCCTACAGCATCGTTCACGTCGGTGAGGGACTATGCCCTACGGTTTTTTTGGAGACTGAACCCACTTCTGGGGCTGGTGTTGTTGCCAGTGTCGAAGCAGCTTTGGGGGCTTGTGTTGCCAGTGTTGAAGTGGCAAGAACAGAGACTGTGTCAGATACGCATGCATTAAACGCAGAAGTAGAGCGGGCTGAGAGCACAGGTGGCTCAATTAGAGGCTAAAATTGATGCGATGTTCTCAGGAGCAGGGGAGACGTACCAGGACAGTTCGTTGTTTTAGATGCAGAGAACTAGGCCACGTACAGAATCGATGTCCCACAGGCGTTAAACTAGACCCCTCTGCGGCTGGGGAGTCAGGTTACAGAAGGGGGAGCAGAATGGCTCAAAGATAAAGATGGTTGGTGGTCGACCGGAGTGTGAGGTGCTTATTGCAGGGAAGAAAGTCAAAGGCGGCCAGGGATGTAAAGGGTAGCAGGAGGCGACCCAGGGCACCAAGGAAGCCTAGGAAAATAAGATGCTTCAACTGTGGAGACCTTTCGAACCACATGGCAGCCAAAAGTGTACCCCCCAGGGCCCGCTTCCTAAGCGATGTTTTTTCCATTGTAGGTCCCGGACCATTTGATATCGGTTTGTCCATCAAAGAGCGCCCTCTCTAAGCGTACCAACACATCTACATTGCCGTCACAGTGCAAGCCAAGAGATGGCCGTGGCAACTGTCACCATAAGGGCGCCAGGGAAAAGTGGTCGTCATTTAGAGGAGGAGACTCATCTAAAACTCGTTGAAGGACACGTTTCCAGGCCTACGAGGGGCGCACGTAAGAGCAGAGCCACCGTTGCAGAGTTTTGCAGCAGTTCGGAAAGAGAGATGTGACAAGCTGTCGTGTTCTACTCCACTACAGGTCGGAGAATTGGTGAAGAAGAGAATGCACGACGCTGAGAGATCCGAGATTCGTGATATGTGGTCAGAAGCCGAGTACGTTGTAGTTCGTGCTCCCACAATGACTGGGGGTCCATATATCATCCAACGAATGAGACAGAGCGAGTCCCGAGCATTAGAGTAACCAGCAATGACCTGAGACGAAGTGGAGGTAAAGGTGATCCTCCAGATTTGGGGGATACGACTGAAGCGCCTGATTTAGTGCAGTTGTCGGGACGACAACAAAATCAGGCGGGGAATATGTGACAGCGCCTTCTTGAGGTCTGTCGTTCTCGGCGCTGGCCCCATCTGGGCAGTCATGTTGTCTATGTGGTTTAGTGCCTTTTGATCCCGTTATCATCACTCAGAGTTTTTACAAGGCCATAATAAGCCTACATATTAGTGTGTGTTTTTGCTCTAGTTGTGTAAATCTGTGTTTTTCGTGCATTCTGGAGCAATAATCGCGTGTGTTATCTGTGTGGCGCAGATTAATGCGCGTAAGCGCGCAGTAAGTTGAGTGGTTAGGCCAGGGCTTATAAAAGGGATAGCAAGCGGCGAAACTGGTCTATGTTTGAGAGAGCCGCCCAGAAGAGAACAGACGAGCTTAGACAGAGCCAAGCTGTAAATGCCTTGAGCACGTGAGTTAATTTAAATTAGCATTAGTTTTCTAGGATTCTGAAATAATATCGATGTGGCTATTTTAATGTTTAATGAGATAAATAGGTAGATAGATAGATGTGAAAGTTTAAGAGCGATTATTTCATTCTTCAGAAAGGCAGATATAGTGTGAGGCTATTTCACTGGAATTTAGATAAGATTAACGATAGCAAGATAGCAGCCTCGTGGTGATAAAAAGCGACGCCAGCGAGTCGGAATAACACGCACCGCGTGGTAAATGTTACGCCAGGTGACACGCTGTGTATTTAGTTCCAGTTTGGTTTAAGTCGAGAATAATTATATTTTATTTCTTTAATGTAAAAGTATTGAGCGTATTTCACGATGATTGATTATTCTACTGTTTATCTTTAGTGGTTACTTTGAAGGGAGAATAGTCATTTAGATTTCTGGTGAGATGAGAGCCACTCCTTGGTTGCGTAAGGCAAGTTGAGAAAGGTGTTTTCTCTGTTTGCTCCTGGGGGAGCATGACCATGTTCAGAGTGCAGGGACGAGTATTGATGTGGGTCGGTTGAGAGGTAGTAGTTAATTCTCATTATTGAGATTATTTGTTGTACATGTATTGAAGAATATTATTTTATGTCCAGTTGATTATTATTGTTATGTGAACATGGTTTGTGAGAGCACGTGGGCGTACTTGGAGATGTATATTTCTCTTCTCCGCTCCTGAGGGAGCATGGGGCCACCGGTGTGGTTTGTCTCAGCATGAAGCATTCAGATGCTCTTGCAGTAGTGGTTTCGGTAGCAACCTATGTTACCCGGTGCGATTGCCAGCCTCATGCACAACACCATACTAGTCGCATTGGACGATACGCATGAGTGTGTGAGATAGTCGATGATATCAGGTGGGCGCATGTTTTCTGTATGGTAAGTGTTATTATCCATGCTATTGATGTTCACTTAGACGTTGTTTTATTTATTATTTTTCAGACAGTCTATGAACACTGTCTGGGTGTTTGTTGGATTGTTTGTTTGGTGTTCGGTTCTGTTCGGTAGAATTAAATGTTGATCTGCATAAGGCTTTGGGTTGCTTGAATTGTTAAGTCTGCTGCTGAGAGGGTTGCAAGCAACCAATAATTGCAACCCCTGTCAAACGATCCTTTATAAATTTTCTTAGTGCACGGGTCTTGGGTGTGAGGTACACCTAGCGCCCCTGTCACAAGTGGGGGAGAAAGATTTTTTTTATCTCTTGGTAGTGGAGGGGGAGAAAGATTTTTTAATCTCTTGGTGGTGGAGGGGGAAAAAGATTTTTTATCTCTTGGTGGTGGAGGTGGAGAAAGATTTTTTTAATCTCTTGGTGGTGGAGGGGAAGAAAGATTTTTTTATCTCTTGGTGGTGGAGGGGGAGAAAGATTTTTTAATCTCTTGGTGGTGGAGGGGGAGAAAGATTTTTTATCTCTTGGTGGTGGAGAGGAGAAAGATTTTTTTATCTCTTGGTGGTGGAGGGGGAGAAAGATTTTTTTATCTCTTGGTGGTGGAGGGGGAGAAAGATTTTTTATCTCTTGGTGGTGGAGGAGGAGAACGATTTTTTTATCTCTTGGTGGTGGAGGGGGAGAAAGATTTTTTTATCTCTTGGTGGTGGAGCGGGAGAAAGATTTTTTATCTCTTGGTGGTGGAGGGGGAGAAATATTTTTTATCTCTTGGTGGTGGAGGGGAGACAGATTTTTTATCTCTTGGTGGTGGAGGGGGAGAAAGATTTTTTTATCTCTTGGTGGTGGAGGGGGAGAAAGATTTTTTATCTCTTGGTAGTGGAGGGGGAGAAAGATTTTTTTATCTCTTGGTGGTGGAGGGGAGAAAGATTTTTTTATTTTTTTGGGGGGGAGGGGGAGGAAGATTTTTTTATCTCTTGGTGGTGGAGGGGGAGAAAGATTTTTTTATCTCTTGTGGTGGAGGAGGAGAAAGATTTTTTTATCTCTTGGTGGTAGAGGGGGAGAAAGTTTTTTTATCTCTTGGGGTGGAGGGGGAGAAAAATTTTTTATCTCTTGGTGGTGGAGGGGGAGAAAGATTTTTTTATCTCTTGGTGGTGGAGGGAGAGAAAGATTTTTATCTCTTGGTGGTGG
>JAMPIV010010405.1:0-10079 GCA_024509875.1 Oreohelix idahoensis
TATCTATCTATCTATCTTATCAATCTATCAGACACTGAGTTAACTTTCTAAGTAGTTCATCAGTTCCATTCTCAATCTCCTCAATTCACTGTTTACATACTCTTAATTGTTTACCCTTTTTCCCCCCTCATCGTCCCGAATCTCATTCACTTATTCTTCATTTCGCACTCTCTCTCTTCATAATTTCCATCCTGCTCACTTTCCTCGTTTATCCTTCTGTTTTTTTCCTCTTCTCTTGTTCTTTAGATCTCTTGGACGTCTTTCTCCTGCACGAGCGTAGCTCACTCATTCTTAGTTGCTCTTACCTTACTCTCTCATTAGAGCGCGAGCGAGCTTCTACCGTAGAAACAACCTTTTTCTAATTTCCAATTACTTTTTCACAAGCCCATCTTCACTGCTTTCTCGCAAGCATATATTCACTTTTCATCTATTTCTGTATCCCCCCCCCATTTCTTTCGTTCTCTTTTCACCCATTCTGTTTCTTCTTAGAAGTCTGGTTCTGCAATCTCGTCTCTTCTCACCTTGCACCCTTTTTTTTTTACGCTTGCTCCAAGCTCTGAATACGTTCAGCAATTGTGATCTACTGGTACACGAAAGTTCTACTAGAATCTAGATTCTTTTTCATAGTTAAATAGCGGCCTCCAAAACATACGAAATAAAAATATTATACCAAAGACCTTCCTGTCTTTCTTCCATGAGCTCAAGAATCTTTTCATGCCTTCACCTTCATTCTCCACTTCATGTCTGTCTCCACTTCATGTCTTCATCTCCATTTCATGAGGTCTGTCCTCCACCTTCATGTCTGATTCATCCAACTTCATGTCACTGTCCACACCACTACATGTCTCAGCTCTCCACCTCTCCATAGTCTGGCCTCCCATTTCATGTCTGTCTCCCATTTCTCTTCTCTCATCTGCTGCTCTTTTGTCTCCTCTACCTCTCCTTATCCTGGGGATGAACAGAACAGGGACTGCCTGGTGATTGAGCTGTCAACAAGGCCTTCCTCAGTCCGTGTGCGTGTCCTATCTATCTCCAGTGTCTTCTTCTCATCTCCTGTTTCCACGGCACCTGTACTGTTTTCCTATAGATGTCTTCACGATGAGGTTATACTTCAGAATTACATTAATATACAAAATATTACGTTTAGACGATGTCATTGATAATTAATTAGTAGTAATTGTTGAGTGCCCGTCATGGGGTTGAGACAAATTTTGAGGATTAGATTTCGCACTAGGAGATGCATCACAATAAACGCAGACTCAAATATTGGGTTTAGGCAAAATCTGACGAATCGGCATAGCAAAGGATGACGAAAAACTTTGGTAATCCAGGGGAGTTAATTCGGCAATGATTCGAGTCGATGTGCGAATGTGCGTCCATATGGCACTCTTAACGGAAGTGTAGAAAACACTCTCCTACTAGAAGTAAAACAATGTACAGTAGTCTTGACTCCTAGTGAACTGAAGATTGCGTACAAATATATCTGCAAAGTGTGAAGATAACACGACTAGTGGAACACAAATCAACTATACTGCTAGAATTCTGTCCAAGAAAGTGTGTATAGGCTTAATCACTAAGGTATATGTATTAACACCTCGAAAAATTCGCTATGTAGAACAATGGCCGAGAAGCTTAAGTAGATCGACTACCGTCCATCTCCTACTTGCCTCACTTCTTAGTATATAGGTAGGAAAAAAATCCTAACGGAAATATTTGTTGAAGACTCATATGTTTGATTTCCTTCGTAGAATAGAAGATATCATGCAATAAAAACATGTAGACGTTAAAAATACGGTGCATCGAAACCAAACTTAGAAATAATTTGAGTCTTCAGCTTGGAGAATCTCTCATTAATTGTAACGAACTCAGGAAGAGGTACAAATGAAAATAAATTATATCCCCCGTCGCTGCATACTGAATAGTGCACGAAGGACGCTATCATAATGGATCGAAATAGTGACAGTGAAAACGGAACATGGGTTTATTAATATTTAATGTATCTTCCATTATGTGAAATCAGTCTGTGTGCTAAATTAAATGAAGTCGAAATATTGACGTAATTGATTTCGACGAGATGTATGTCTAGAGTTTCATAATGGATTAAGATTGAATTATCTAGAAATACTAAGTATTTTACACAAGTTCCACGAGAATTCGCGGCACATAGGCAGCCTACAGTGGAATGCTACTTAATTTTACCCATATAATCGATTATGAAGAAAAACGTCGCCCTCAGATTTCTGTTTGATTAGTGTTAGAACAAATGAACCACACTAGACCATGTAATACTAAAACAAACCCAGAGACGCCAGTTTTGTCAGATATATCACTAGTATGACATCAACAATTATGAACGTAAAACCACACTAGAAAACAGATCTACACTACAGACAAGCATGCAAGCATCATCACTTAACAGTAATGTAATAAATTAAGACGTCCCCTTACTATCAACAATTATTATGGAACGTAAATCATTCTTAGAGGTTACTCACGATATGTGGAAAATTATCTTTTTGAGCTTCCTCAAATTTAAAAGTTTGGACATTCTTCAATAATAGGTTCTTCGTTATAGAATAATTTAAAGTTTTGACTTATATTTTTATTGTTAATATTATGAACAAGTACTCCGTAATAGCAACACACACAAGTTAACAGGCACGCAGTCCCCTATAGCAGGAATCCTTGACCGTAGATAAATAGAATGATAGTGTGTGAGAGACACTAGAGCTCTATATTAGCGATCCAGCTTCGAGCACGTATCGTGGTGTGTCTCCAGTTTTGCCTTCCCCCGCTATGCCCTGTTCCTTCCTAACTCAAGAGCATAGTCTGTGGTAAGGATTAGCAGCTAGTCACGCTATCGATTTCGACAACCCGGTAACTTTAACTGCGAGAGGCTAGCGCGGTAACAAGTCAATCGGACTCGCTCGTTATAATTTACCACTGCATAAACTGAAACACGTTCACCAATATGTAAGATCCAGAAAAGAAGAATTACAGCACAATTTGTAAAACCATTACAACAACACACAAATGAGCAGAAATTGTTAGAAAAATTACAGCAAACAACAAAACACAAAGGTGCAGAAATTGTTAGAAAAATTAACAGCAACAACAACACACAAAGGTCAGAAATTGTTAGAACAATTACAGCAACAACAACACACCAAAGGTGCAGAAATGTTAGAAAAAATTACAGCAACAACAACACACAAAGTGCAGAAATTGTTTAGACAAAATTACAGACTCATCAACCTCACATCAAAGGGACAGCAATCATGCAAAACCTACTTTTTAAAAACAACACTAAACCAAACAATAACAAAACATCACAAATCAAAGAGTCCAGTACTCGATCGCACACTATCAAAACCCATTACGAGCTCTAATCAACAACACTATCAAAAAACTTTACAGATGCAAATCTGACCATAGACTTCCAAATATCATACAATTCAACTAACTACTAAAAGTACAAAAACTCATCATGCAAGAAAAACTTAACCACCACACGAACCATCTCTCCCTCAAAAGACATCAAAACATAACCATAAATATCTCACAACAATGATAGGAAACTCATAAAATACAAGCATCGTATCACTCATCAATTTAACGCCATTCCATCCACCTATCAGAACTAATAAATCCTGCACCTATCCGAAATGTACCACTCATCAACCTCTATAAACTCCATTCACGTCTAATGGGCCAACAACTCAAGGCGTAAATGACTCCCAAGCGTCTAAAGTAACTATTACAACTCAGACAACTAATATAACATAAAACCAATTAAAAAACCTCTAGCATCAAATCAACTAATCATTAGATCGAGAATATGGTAGCTAAACAGTTTTCACCATGCGCTTCCATCAACTCCATCCCTATCCTGGCCGGGAAAGCGAAACATTGTCCAAAGTCAATTCCAATAGAGAAGACTGCATTAAAATTCATCATAAACCGTATCGTAAATCATCATCAACAATACCCAAAACCCGAGCACACCTTACGTCAAAAGATCAAAATAACTCAGAAGAAAAAGACCAAATGCGCATAATCTAACCATTGATCATCATAGGTCCACAAAAAACGCACATATCCTCAAAATAGTCGATCAATCCACTACCGGCATGTTACTCGAGTCCCTTGAGACTCGCAGCCCCTCGTTCTACTCCACATCAGTCATTAAAGACTCAGATAAACATTCCTAGCGTGTCTTCACTATCTGCACCACAGCCTAATTGAAATCTACCATCTCATAAGCCAAAAACACATATCACGCCTGGTAATGCATCATTAAAGCGAGCCTGAAAAAATAAACCTAATTCTCCGACTAGTTTCATCAGCGATTATATCTGTAGCCAGAAAACAGTGCATACCTAAAATCTCCGAACTGGTCCACATCTTCAATGTACCCCCCAACAAATGCAAAAATAGATCATCCACGTGACATCAATCTCCCAAAAATCCTCTTAAAAACCACCAAACTTCAAAAGTCACATGCACAAATTGCATCAGCCCATAAACCCAAAGATAATATCATCATGCCGACAACTAGATCACTATACAATCCCATTATCAACTAATGTTTGCTGAATACTAATCTGAGAATTCAAAATCGGTCAACTTCAAATCACACGAACCTCTATGACACCTGACCAATGTAATAATGCGCATTAATCATAAAAACTATAATCAAGGTACCATTGAAAAATCATCCATTTTCCTAATAATCATGGAATGTACAGTCGGATCCAGGAAACTATCACAGCCCATATCAATAACAAGTATTTGCATCAAGTTAATTTAAAAGTAAGAGACATAGGCAAACTTTAAATATCCTAGGATTATTCGGTTCTTAAAACTTTCGATTTAATGAATTAGATCTTATAACTCAGAACACAGATATGTACTCTATTAACACCGAACTCTGCCACTCTATAACATCATCATTCATACGGTAAGGAACCAAGAAATCCTAAGTAGAGACTAGAGAAAACAGTCAACTAGTGAAAGCTCATAATTAGCATGTTGAGAAAATAAGACAAATCATAATTATGGATTCACAACCTTATCAATGATCACCTTTAGCAACCTCTAAGCATAGATGTATTCACATCAAACTGTCAAGCCTTCCATCAATCAGTAACTAAAGCATGAAAGATCAATCAACAACGAAACAATTCAGAGAATTATCATCACTCATCAACATAAGAGAGAGGGTCATGGCGGATATCAGAAACCATATCAACTATTCAGAAGTTATACATGGGGGTAGAAGTACAAAACAATAGACACCATCTATCAAAGAAAAAGGAACATAAGATTAGGTCGATATATCCATCTCAAGATAGTGAATCAGAGGCCTAAGCAGGTCTAATAAGACTTCCCAATTTAATGTAGTTCCAGTGCCATCAACTTGACATCAGGACTTGCTGCAGCTTCTAACAAGAACACTACAGTCTTATCATGGTCATTCTAAATCATCAGTACATAATCCTAGCAATGCGTTTTCCAGAAATACCACGGAGCCTAAAAGAACGCATGATCAAATGCCATCTATCAACAAACCTATGGCATAGTCAACCATGTCATAATTGTTTATCAAAATCCTCCAGCTTCAAAACTCGATATAAAGGCAGAAAAACAGTGCTCAACGTACTTACATTTTCAGTTTGGAGGGACGGTTTTTAAAGAGTTCATTCAAATACATTCAATGGGATACAGACCCATTCTTTTCATCATTCGAAACAGATTAGGCCCTGCCCATAGATTTTCATCAACTTAAAAACATTTTCATGGCGCCGTGAACCAAACGTCATTTCACGCGGCCTGTCATTTCTCTGAGCTTAAGGTCCACAGATTATCATGTGGACTATCAGTTCTAGAAAAAAAATGTCCCTTGGTCTACTAACGAATGGGGACCAAACCATATGGGTAAGTTATCATCGAGTCTACCAAACACAATCATTATCTCGGAAGGGGGGGTGGGGGGGGGGGGGGCGGGTTAATGGGGGGGGAGGGGCTAAGAAGACAATGGGTAATCAATACCATCAACAAAATCATGAATTTAACTCATTCAACAAAAACACAACCTATCCAGCTCCATCGCAAAAAAATGATTAGACATGAGAAATCAGACTTAAAATCTATAACAAGAACTCCATCGAAAACCTAAAAAAGTAATGAACATCAGCCATCGCAACTAGCAATCAAAAAAAGGGTTCCATAAACTTTGCAGAATAATCCATACCCTAGCTCATCATTCCAAGAAAAACCCTCTAACAAAGATGCACTTGAGGTCTTAGCACAATCTAAATGCGGGTTTCCTTCCTGTGCATCACCTAAATGCCAATAATCCCTATCTAACAAGTGACCCCCTGGTCTCCCTACAGAAGCACATAACAAACATTCGATATCGGGGGGGATAAGCGACGGGGCCATCATCAATCTCATAAAAAACAAACACCAACCCATCGTAACTAAATCTGATTTCGCTGGCATGCGTTGCAAGACTAACAACATGTGTAAGCCATCGACAAAGGCAATAATTACAATCGCGCGGTTCCTAAATCACCAGGCAAGAAAGCGCTGGTACTAGCAAGCGAAAGGCTCATACACTCCCGATAGGAACAAACAACGCCTGGGTCCCCTAACAACAATACCGTGACCCCAGGGTATGGTGTGGAAATACAGGGTCCCGCACAAAGCTACAATACATCAAGTTGGTGATCATCAACTGGAATCATTGTAAGGAACAAAACACTGAGTCTTAAGCAATCCGCCGGTATAGCACCCGTGTCACTTGCGGGCCAGAAATCAACCACCAACCGCAACCACATCATCAGTAAAACTACTAACCATGTAATATCACACTTAGGACATCGCCCCAAACTGGCATCCTACTTCCTGAAGTCCGGGTCTGAAACAGAACCAAACATCACAACCCCTAGCGGTGGCATGCAAGGTCACGTCCAACCCAATACCTAAACTAAAAAAAAAAAAATTGTTGCAACATTTAATCCTTTCCGGGAATTCCCTATAATCAGGTTAGGATCAGTTCCGAACTTAATCGATTTTTCGGTCCTCAACTAAACCCACCCTGCAGTCGAACAGACTTAATGAGTTTCCACTGGCTAGTCACAGAATCAACCCCCAATTTTTCGTTATTTCATCCCACTTACGCCATTTTCAATGGGGGGGTTTTATTTTTGTGGATATGGGGTCGTTGTGTGATTGGGTGGTAGTATAATAAAGGTTGGTCCACACCATAAATCCCTATTGAGTAAGGTTGGGGTACCTAGGGGGTGAAAAGATTTGTTCCATTTTTTGGGGTGGGGTGGGGGTGGGGGGGTGGTAGAAATTGTGGGAATAACAACATATTAATAATCCCGGGATATAGGGTAATATGAATGAAAGGGGGTTTAGGTGGTGGGGTAAGAGTGGTAATAATGGTTTTTTATTTATTAAAAAGATGTTATATGTGGTGGTGGGGGAAAAGGAACCCTCCACAACCAATGTGAAAAATTGTTCACAGGTCATAAGCCTAACTAAAAAAAACGTCTTCAACGAAACAATAAAAAATAAAAAAAATAACCAAAAAAGTTAAAATACAAAAAAAAAAAAAACAATCAGTAAATCAAACGTGGTAAGGAAATGGTGGGGGGGGGCGGGGGTGGAGGGGTGGACAAGTTTGTGGGGTGGGGGGAAAAAAGTAAGAAACCAGGGAATAAAAATAAAGCCTCAGGGTAACAAAAACAAATAGTCAACAGGGATGGTAAAATATATCATTGGTAAGGGCAGGTGACGTTGGTTCCATCAGTCAACACTATTTACTGGCGGTGGGTGGGAAAAAAAAGAAAAAAATTTAGTGAAAAAAAAAAATAAAACAAATCAAAAAAAAAAAGGAAAGGGTGGGTGGACAAAACGGGTCAAACCCAAAAATACCAAAAAACAACAAGCATCAATCAAAAACAAAGAAAAAAAAGTTGTTTTTACAAGGGGTTGGTGGGGGGTGGGGGGATTAAAAAACGAAAATATTACTAAGACATCATAACAAAAAAGCTGGGCATAAAAAAAAACGTTTTTGGGGGTACCCTGCAAAATGTGGGAAAACCGCCAAAAAACAAAACAGGGGGCAAACCGAAAGCTACCAATAAAAAAACATCAATGCACATTGGGTCAAATAAAAATCACAACATAAATTCAAAGTGAAAAAAAACATAAAAAAAATACACACAAACAAAATCGGAAGCTCCAAAGGAAAGAGTTGCCCCATATTTGTGGTCACTGTGAAAACAAAACATCCAACGTAAAAAACAGTCGCAAAAAAAAAAAAACACACAAAAAAACAGGGCAAAAAAATCCAAACACCAACAAAACGCATAAAACCCACCAACAAAATGATCAAAACCACCCCCCACAAACAGTTACAAAACCAACATACAACTAAACGCCCACCAACACAACCCCATCAGTGCAATCAACAACACCCACAAACAAAAAAACAAACACACACACCACCACCCCCCCACTACCAGTACCAAACCAAACAACAAACACAACACCGATGAATACACCCCCCATACCCAAAAGACCTACTGTGGATCAATGACCACATTATCACCTACCTCCCCTACCATTGACCCCCCAAAAAATAAAATAAAAACCAAACAAAACCCACCCTAATTCAAACCCTCGAACCCCAACCCCAAAAAAGGCGAATAGACAAAACCCAAATCAAACAAAGCTAACTAAAACTAACCTTACCTCCCCAACCCACCCCCCCCACCCCCTAAACAAACCCGACCCCTCACCCCCATCCCAACCCAACAAATCACCCCCCCCCACCCAACCTATAAATAAACCCATCCAATATTACATCAATCCACACCCAACCAAACACCCAAAACATCCCCAACACACCCATCCTCACCACAAACGAAATAAAACCAAACATCAAAACAAAAATATATAACGAACTCCACACACCCCTCAACACTCTCACACCATCACCCTCCACAAAAAAACAATATTCCTTCCATATAACCATACAACCATCCTTTTTCCCCACACAACCATCCCCACTCAACAATCTAAACAAATAACACACAACCCAAAACTGCTCACAAATAGCAAATAAAAACCCAAACAATCTCTATGATATTACACTAAAAATACACATCACTCATCCGAGCAAATACTCCAAATAACAAGCTAACAATATCAAAACATAATCACCTATAACCAAGACTAACAAAACTAAAATAACCATCGAATACCTTACCCACACAAAAATGTTGCCTATTTACAATAATGGGGGGGGGGGTACAACACATCCCATAAACTCAATTTAAACTCCATCTAAAAAAACCACTAAGCTTAATACCAAGCCACTCCACCAACCTAATTATAACCCCATCTCAATCAATTCGGTACCACGAAGGACCTACCAAACATCCTCCCAAACACCACACCCCAAATGGGGAACCCCCCATTAAGAATACCCCCCACAAGTCCAACACCCATAACCACACCAAACTCTCCACCCAAATAAAGCACCCCCCCCAATGCCCACAAACAATGAGGGACAACTAACCAAAACACCCCCACCCCCCCACACATTCCATAATTATTCCATCATCAGCATTTCCTGTCGGGCACAGAAGGTTTGCTTGGCACAGCCCATCCACAAAAGCACTGCTTCCATGCTACAGGGAAATACACCTTCTGCTCAGGAACATAAGCAAACACGTCATCACTCAATACGCGACTACGCACAAGACAGGTGCACAGACTAGCTCGCGTTAGATCAATACTTCTTACACAGGGTGACCAGACACGTCACACCTTCTCCTGTTAGTATAGTATTTTCCCTAACTTGTTTACTAATTGTCCATTGACTCACAAAAGGGCACATAAGTGGGAACGGATTGGGGTTCATCTCCTCTATATAATGGCAAATTTATTTACTGTTTCACAGGACACGCTCAAGGTGACCTTGAAAGCTCACTTACTTTTATGATTACAAACGAGTTTCCACCCAAAATTCCCATGACTTTAACCTACAAAGGTCTAAC
>JAMPIV010010406.1:0-10076 GCA_024509875.1 Oreohelix idahoensis
ACTGTTTTCGTTGCTACGTTGTCAAAAGCAGTATGATTGTTGCGATGCCTTTCGCACATGTAACATGAGATTCATGTATTGTGCACATCAAATAGAAAATCTCATAAGAAAGTATTTGTTGTCAAAATGTCCACCATTTCCTTCTACATCACGTTTACAACATTGTTGAAAGGAACGTGCTACGCAAGGGAAAGTAGCAAACAGCTGAAGAAAAAACAAACAAAAGAAAACAGTGTTACTGTTCGCATCTATTCGTCCAGCGAGCTGTTGCCATAATGTAGTGTGACAGTCTGTCCTCTTTTCCCAAGATGTGTTCTCTTTTCCATCTTACGCTTGAGCATCTGAATGAAAGTTTGTGAACATTTATTCTTTGTTTACATTTTTTGTCATCACGAATGACAAACAAATTTATACCATCAACACCTTTATTCATTGTGATGTTCACTCGGTAGGAACATATCAGTGGGTATGATGCTGATAGATTGAGGTGTTGGTTATTGCAAGTTATATTGGCATTTCTGTTGCATTGTATTTCCTATGTATTGCTAGCCGTGTGTGGCTTCCGTGTGTGCAGTGGTTAATAAAAGGGAACTTACCTGTTTCAGGTGTTATGTTTAATTATTGTCAGCTATTGTATGCTGTGGTCGTATCCTTAGATGATGAGCCAAAGAGTACATATTTATCATGTATTGAAATCCACAGTATAAATAATTTCCAGAAAATCTACGTTTGTGTGCTCACTGTTTGTGGTAGGTCTATGTGTGGGTTCACCAATAGTTGTATGTGTATTGGTGTGTTTTCATTGCTTTTGGTATGTCTAGTTCTTTGTGTTTAATATCTGTGGTATGTTTACTTTTGTGTGTCCACTATTTGTGGTTTGTCTACTTGTGTTAGTTCCCTATATGTGTTATGCCTAATAGTGTGTATTCAATATCTGAGGTACACCATTGTGTGTGTTCACTATTTGTGTTATGTCTCCTTATGTGTTTCGCTATTTGTGATATTTTTACTTGTGTGATTTCACTGTCGGTGAAATATTTACTTCTGTGTGTTTAGTATGTGTGGTATGTCTACTTGTTTGTGTTCAGTATTTGTGGTATGTCTACTTATGTGTGTACACTATTTAGAGGCTTCCTTCTTCCTTGTACGGTTCCTCGCGACATGTCCACGTTGTTCAGGATGCATTTAAAATCGGTTCCTATTACAATGTGCCGTCCTGTACAGAATTTGTTATACTATATTGGCTTATGTGCTGTTACTGATGGTATATACACTTTCATTAACGTGTATATTTCTGTACAATCGTGTTTACTCCTTACGTCTAATTCTGCGTATCTGCATTCTTTGTCTGTGTTGTAATGCGTTATGTCCCTTATAAATTATTACGTGTGTATTTACTGTTCTTATTTTTTCTGTCTAAATATATTGTATGAATATATGACCAGCACACATCTCTGAGAGAACTGTCCTCATCTGAAAGATAACTGTTGTCATATTTTAGATAATTATCATCCTCTCTTGCGTACAGAAAGATCCGCTTGAACTCTGACCAATGTCAGAATATCAGCCGCCATGTCTCTTGAAATCGAGGAACTTTAATTATTTTCTTAAACCACATTTCAGTCATTCTTATAACATTTCCTGCGGACAGAATTCACACATTTTCTGCTAGAACATAGTTGCTGATCAGTTGTATATGCCGTCAAATTACCATATCGACCGTTTACAACTGTCTGCACGTGCAGTAGCATACATGGCAACATACAGGTCAGCTCTTTAGGTTTATACCATTTATTGCACGCCACAAAACAGTCATGATACTTATGTTATCATCCTAAGTCATTCAAACCATCTGACTGTGGACGTGATCTCTGATAACTTCTGCAACCGTGGTCACTGCAGATCCTTAATGTTCATAGGAAGCAGATCAGACAATAGTCCGTTTTGTCTTGAGGCATACTAGTCAGCGACCATCTGACACGTGGTCTCTGGTATAACGAATCCTGGAACACAGACAATGGTGTTGTTGGTCTAGAGCGACCCAGATATATAACTAGTTCAGGTATAAAGATACCGGTGACTTAATCCTAGTCAAAGTACCTCTCCATTTTGAATCACACAGGCGAGCAAAAAGGCGACAAAATGACGAACCTCTAGATGATAGCCTAAAGTTCGATACAAGAGGAATTACCTTATTTCGGAAAATCAACCATAAACATATGCCTCCAGGCAGGCTTGAATAATACGGGGAAATAGTCTAGTTAGCTAACTAACTCACAAAGACAATGTATTTCCCTCAGAGAATCACAAGACGCAGTCGCGTCCGCTCGCTAATCAGTCCATTTCTCAACTCCCCGACCTGGGCGGAACAACAAAACGACAACCCAGTCGAGACATGCGCAGAGTGACAATCTCTGAGTCGCTGTTCACAATAAGACGATTCTAAGAACATTCGAGATAAAAGTCTTACACAGTCGCGCCTTTTATGGACATGAACAGAAGCGTTAAGAAAGGTTTCAAACATCTACAACAGTTGACTGATACTACCAAATAAGGAGATATGGTCACGCTTCGTTCAAGACATTATAGACCGAACGTGTCTCTATACAAGAGGAGGTAAACTCATAAAAAATAGCAGTATCGATATATCGGGTTCTGTCCCTTTGACCATAAAATATATATAACATGCATTTCAGTCAAATAATGATCATACATACGAAAAACGATCATACAAAGACTTTGGAAAAAAAGTAATTATTTGTGCGTAACATTACCGCACCCTCCCGGGAAAAAAAAATGAAACATTTTTTTTTTTAAATCCTGGAGCCGGAAAAATCTAGGCTCCTACGCACGTATGATGCGCGGATATACCTAACAAAATAGCTCAACACTTGGAGCAAAACTGAGATCATATCCCAGGTCCTTAGAGAAAAATTTATCTAAGTATACGCGTATATATCCCAGGAAGGTGCCACCAACACAAACCACAATGCTGGCAACATCATAATAAAAGTCAAATTATTCTCATACCAATATATGAAATCAAATATATTATTATGATATCATACAATGTGTTGCAAATAGCGGTGTAATATATTAATATACCGCACTATTTTATTACATTATGTAATGCATCAGTAACTAATAAGTAATACATGTGTTGATCTTCGTTGACATAAAACATTCAATAGAAGAAGATGTGGACATCATCCGCTCCCAATCTAGGACAGGACTTGATATACTCAAAGTTCCACAATGGACACAATTTCGCATCTTCAATGATGTGCTGCGAAAATATCAATAACACAAATCTTAAAGACAACTGGTAAATCTCTCAATACAATCCTGAAAATAATTTATTTAAATGTGGCCGAGTGATCTTTTGGCCCGTATATCACTAACTAAGCCTTCTTAGATAATTACATGGTACAATGTTATAAATTCCCCCTCAAAAAAGTGAGAAAAAAAAAATCTACTAACATGTCATTATAACATTGGACTGTATATCAGGAAATATATATATGACAGAAGAATCATGTGGAATCGTGTGGGCATCTGGACAGAATGTCCGCCATTACATTATCCGAACCACGGATAGCTCGAACCGAGAAATGAAATGGTTGAAGAGCTATGGCATAACGAGTGGACCTCGAGCTCTTCAAGTTTTTGCTCTGAATAGCAGTAAGCGCTTTCTGGTCGGTTTCCACAATGAAATGTGCGCCTAGAAGAAATCTTTGTAACTTCAGAATAGACCATACCATAGCCAATAACTCACGGTCTAAAACCGAGTAATTCTTTTCTGCAGCATTTAATTTCCTAGAGATATACATCACCGGATGCAGAGTATCAGAATACTCCTGCATTAGTGCTGCCCCAATCCCAGTTGACGAGGCGTCACTTCGAAGAACAAAAGTCTTCTCAATAGTAGGTAACCTAAGAATAGGTGGAGATGAAAATAGGTCTTTAACCTGGTCCAATGAGGATTGACATTCTTTTGACCAGCGGATCAAATTAGGCGACCCTTTCTTCAATAAAGTAGAAAGCGGTGCCATAATGGAGGACAGATTCGGAATGAATCGTCCGTAGAATTGGATCAAAGCTAATAGACTCCTTACTTGTTTCTTTGTCTTAGGGACCGAAATGTTAAGTATTTTTGAAACATTGTGGTCCTCTGTCTTTAAAAGACCATGACCAACACGATGACCTAGGAAAGAAATCTCACTAAATCCTATAAAGGCTTTAGAGGGTTTTGCAGTCAAGTTATACTCGCGAAGAGTAGACAGTAATTCGTATAAACCCAAATAGTGATCTTCCCAGGAATCACTAATAGACAGATATCATCTAGATATGCTATGACATCTGTACGATATGCGAGAATTCGCCGCATCATGCGTACGAATGTAGCAGGGGCGTTCATAAGACCAAAAGGCATGAAATTCCATTGGAATAAACCCCTAGGTGTAGAAAAAGCTGTAAAAGGTTTGGCACGTTCAGTTAGCGGGACTTGCCAATAACCTTTAGACAAATCTAGTTTGGTAAAGAATCTAGAATTAGAAAGTTTATTGAGTAGTTCTTCTAATGAAGGCATAGGTTCAGCGTCGAACTTCGTAACTTGGTTCAATTTGCGATGAGTATTGACCATGAGGTACTTGAGAATTGTCCGTTGCCTGGAAAATAGGCTGCAAATAGTCTGGTCTTTCATGAAATTCCGTGAGCATATTTATGTGGAAAGTTTTATGCTTTCCATCAATATCGACAACATAGTCGACATCAGAAATTTTGGAGACTATTGCATATGGACCTTTCCATGCAATAGAAGTCTGTTCTCCCTTGAAGGAAGTAGAACGAGAGCTTTGTCACCTGGACAAAGTTGTCGTAGACATCTATTCTTATTCGCAAACTGCCTTGCCTTTTCTTTAGCAAATTCGGAAGACGAAGTTGCTAGTCTGCATGCCTCAATGATTTTTTTCCTAAGAGCAATGACGTACTCATAAGAAGACTGAGTCTCATCGCTAATATTATCGGCAGTGATTAGATCGTGAAGTAAAGACATAGGGCCGCGCGGTTGCGCGCCAAAGACAAGTTCAAAAGGGGAAAACCCCGTATGTTCATTGGGGACCTCTCTATACGCAAAGAGAGCCGCGGGTAAGACCCTGTCCCAATCCTGAGGATGATCCTCAGTTATTTTACCCAGTAAAGTTTTTAGAGTCCTATTTAAACGTTCGACCAACCCATTAGACATTGGGTGATAGATACTGCTGAGAGACCTTTTTATATGTAGCATAGACATTACCTGTGACATAGTGTCTGATATAAGTTGAGTGCCATGGTCTGACAATATTTCTCCCGGAAAACCCAAGCGAGAAAATATCAGCCAAAGAGCGTCTGCGATATCAGCAGTTGAGATGCTCTTGAGAGGTATTGCCTCTGGCCAACGTGTGCACATATCGACACATGTAAGAATAAATTGATGCCCTCTAGCCGACTTAATTCTAAAAGGACCGATAATATCTATTGCCATTTTTTGAAAAGGGCGAATTGGAATGTCAGCAGCCTGAATAGGCGCAGCATGTCGTGGTCCTTTAGATTTGACCTCCTGACATACTTTGCAAGAGCGACAGTACATTCGTATGTCCTTGCTTACAAATGGCCAAAAGAAAGCCGCAAGAACTCTCGACTTTGTACGGGAAAAACCCATATGTCCAGCACATTGCGAGTCATGAGCATGTTGCAATATTTGCACCCTCATGCTCTTAGGCACAAGAATTTGTGAATGAGTGGATGTAGTCGAGTCTTGTACCATACGTACAAGTACGCCGTTCTTCATAGAAATCCAAGATTTTCTATTAGTATTTTGATTAGGATCACCTTTTTTTTGCTAGAATGAAGAATTTTTGTAACGACGGATCTTCTTCTTGCAATTTGATAAATGAGTCACGTGTAATAGTCAAGTGACTATTTTGTTCATTTACTTCATCATTATTAGTTAATGAAGTTTGAGGTGGATCCAGAGCATGTGCTCTTGTGACCACCGTATTGGTAGCTTCAATGTTTTGCTCTTCCCAAACAGCAATCTGCTGTGGGGTACATTCCCTAACTCCGTGAATACGACCAATAATAAGGTCCGCAATAGGGTTTGGAAGTAGACACGCGTGGACCTCTCCCGTGAAGAAAGGAGTAGCATATGTATTATGGCAGTAGGATATTTTTCCAACGTGCCACCAAATGTGACACATTTGATGACCTTTCCTGTAGCACAGAATGGATCTACAAGAGATTGCCTAACCCCGACAGTAGTACATCCAGAATCAAACAACACCGAGACTGGATTACTATTTACAAGCCCCTTATGTAATATAAGAGAACCTCTCCCATCATGAGCAACATTAGCAGGAAGAGCGGGCAAAGGATGACCACAGCTTAGAGTACTAATGGTTTTCGGATCAAATAAAGTACTGCATTGGATACATTTATTTGCCCTACCAAAGTCAAAAGATGAGCATCCGATAGCATTATGGTCTTTATCATTATTAACCTGTTTATCTGCTCCCTGAGATTCTTGTTGAACAGAGTTTGTCTGTTGATATCTTTTTCTCTTCTGTTGCGATCTACCGCGACCATTATTGCCTCTGCAATTATCATTAAAGTCCCTACTGTAATTTTTATCCTGGTTTGCGTTCCAGTTTCCATAACTGTCATTACCATCTCTATGCTGTTGAGAACCTCTATTATCTTGGTATTGAGGTCTCTGCAAAACATATTATCCTCTATAATACCGATTTACCTTTATGAAAATTTCTAAAGTTACCGGGAAGAGAATACCGTGTAATATTAGGTTGTCTCCAGTTCTGGGAAGAAGAATCTCCATGAAATTGATTACCATAGTTATGGGCATAATTACGGTTACTCTTTTTATTGAAATTTTGCTGGCTACCCTGAAATTTACGCATAAAATTCGGGCCATAAGGTGGTGCCGAAGCAACTGGCAGACCTTCTTTTACCTTAGAGTTGCTAACGTTATGTGAGGATGTGCATTAACATACTGGCTACAGTATTCTTCCATTTCTTTTATATTTTTAGGCTTACGCTCATGAAGAAAAGAAAGAAAAGCTTCATTAACAGAAGACATAACCTTGTCTCTAAGAAGTAAGTCCATGAGGGCTTCAAATGTACTTTCTGTCTTAGAAAGCTCAACCCATCGTAAAAAAGTAAGACGTATGCCTGAGATGAATTCTGAGAATTCAACTCCAGTTTCTGGTAACATGTTTTTAAATTTAAGACGATATCCGTCTTCGTTAAGTTGGTACTTCTTTAACAATGCCGCCCTGACAACCTCATAGTTGTTCTTGTCAGGCACATCTACCATACCCAACAAAGTCAAAGCATCACCTCTAAGTATCTTGGACAGATGATAAACATATAATGTTTTATTTATATTATGCACCTTACATGCACTTTCAAATCTATCTAGATAAAATGTTATATCATCAATTGAAGCATTGAATGCTGGTAAATTAAGCTTGAAATCAACAGCATTAGACTTATTAGCAGATGATACCTTATTAGCATCATTAGCATTACTAGATAACTTCAACTTTTCTAACTCCAAAGCTAAGAGTTTTTCTTCATGTTCCATGTTTGCTTTTCTCTCATCAGACTCTCTTTGTAACCTTCTTTCCTCAGCCTCAGCCTGTAACTTTCTTTCCTCAGCCTCAGCCTGTAACTTTTTTTCTAATCTTTTATTTTCAGCCTCTATTTCAAGTCTCTTATTTTCAGCTTCTTTTTCAAGTCTCTTATTTTCAGCTTCTTTTTCAAGTCTCTTTTTTTCAACGTCAGTCTGAAGCCTCTCCTCCTGATATTCTGCTTCTCTTTTTTGTTTTTCCATTTCCATTTGTAATCTCTTTTCATCTACCTGCATCTGCAGTTTTAAATTTTCAGCATCTATTCTCTTTTGTTCAGTTAGTTCTTTCATTTTCTTTTCCTCCGACTTCAATGCCTTGGCATATTGAACAGTCGCAAATTCTTCTAATTTATCACCTGTCTTCCCAAGGGCTTTACCCTGCTCAATAAAGTACTCAAATGTAGACATGATGTCTAAAATGTGAGTACAGAACCTGAAATAATTAATTATCTTATTTCAATCTTAATAGCAACTAGACTTAATAAAGTGATTGTATAATTACTATGTTCACTCAACGCTTCAATCTCTGTGGGAAACAAGACCTGAAACCCATTTGTATTATCAGTTGTACAATAATATCACAAGTCACCTCTTAATTATCAGTGCACTACCCAAATCAGTGCATAACCATCAGTTTATTTTAATATGAAATGCACTACAATAGTGGCAATAAGGGAAAAAACAAAACCACCAGTTAGTTATGATAAGTGCATATGCCTATAGAATCAATAGTGCATGATGCAGCATATATGGGAGAAAGACAATCAGTGAAAAAGCTATAACTTTAATGCAAGAACAAATGCAAAACAATAACAAGACACACTGTAATCAATAACAAAGAACCAACAATGTTAAATCAAAACAAAGATCATCAAAGAGCCAAAGTCAATGTAAAACAATAACAAAGATTCAAGAGTCAACGTAAACATATAACCAAGATCACAACGTCAATGTAATACAATAACAAAGATCAGAGACAAATAGTAAAAACAATAACAAAGAATCAAACAATTACGAAAAACATATCGCCATTAAGTCAAATATATATAAACAGCGAAACAAAAAAAGATATACTGATGACAGAATGCGAAGATTATGAACAAAACAAATGACGCGACAATGTATACCACAAAAATTTACGTGAAGAACTGAATAATAGAAATAAGAGGTGGACCTACAAATACAAACAATTGAAATTCGGAACTAAAATGATATCAATGTAAATGTAAAGAGAAAAATAAATAGAAAAAATATATACATAAAAAAGACGCAAAGTAGACGCACAACGTAAGTCACAAAACTCGTCAAATACTAAGCAGATATAGCTAACGTTTGTCGCTAGCAAATGTTTCACTGATATTCTAGAGTGATCAATCTGATGCACAGTTCCCATAACGAAATTGCTAGTATACGAGTAGTACAACGTCCTCTGATGACGTGGCTATCCGATTCTACTGAAAATATCACAGCCCAACCTTGAGATTACTTGAGTAATACCGCATGAAATATAAAATTATAAAATACAAATTCAAAATAACATATAACATGTAAAACACTATATATAGTGCGAAAATGTGATAGACAGAGGCTCAGTTAGACATAAGGCACAGTTCACAAACAAACAGGCCACTAACTTCTATGTATCCACAACGTAAGCAAAGGTAAGAACAGGATGTGTCTGAATTTCTTAGGACAATGATCAAGTTGTCCATATCTGCTACTCGTAAACTGCATGGACGAAGGAAATGAGCTTCTAACAGGGAAACAGATTCTGACAGAAAACTGCTCTGAAACTTGACTTCTGAATGTGCAAACAGTAATTTGGAGACCGTACAGTTGTTACGGCTCTTGTCCTTATTCTCAACAGATCAGGGAAATCCAATTCGCTCGGTACTTGTCCTTCTATTTGTAGACCCAAACTTCAATTTCCGCGTAGCAGCGCCGGGCGTAGTTTCAAAATATCAACAACTGTCAGTACTGTGCGTCTTTCAAAAAATTTCATCAAAGGTGATGAATAGCCAAACTGCAATGTTGTCCTTGTAGGTCTGCTGATGATGTTATGGGTTTTGTTGACCCCATTGAGAGTTTGGTACCAGTAGATTATACACAAACTATTGGCCACCTTGAAATGGATAAGGGTGGAATTAGGATGCCGTCAAATTACCACCTCTATCGACACCTGGTATTACAATGCAAGATGTGGGTGTCTTATCTGGTTTAGATTGTTGCTGTGTGTGTGTTGCAGTAGAACAGTTCAGGGTACACCACAGGCAACATGACGTGTAGAGTCATAAAAATGGTAACTTCGCTTTAGGTTTATACCATTTATGCACGCCACAAAACAGTCATGATACTTATTGTTATCATCACATAGTAAAAAACGAATGCGCATTTC
>JAMPIV010010407.1:0-133486 GCA_024509875.1 Oreohelix idahoensis
CTGGCGGCCCGTCTTCTATTTCAGTGGTCGTTGTGGAAAGCCACCGTTCTCATTGATTCAATAAGCTTCTTAGTTCTGGTCATTTGATTCATTAATTCTTGATCGTGCTATTGTTGGAATAGTTACGCGAATGTGAGTTAATACTTTCTGTCTGTCACAAGGTTTGAACTCAGTATCATAATTGTTGAATTTGTAACTTCAATGAACGTGATAAGTCTCTTCTCGAGTCCACACATTTTTAATATACATTTCAAACAGTAGACAGTCCATGGAGGTTGATTATGAAAACATTATATATTAGAATTGAATCATACATCATAAATGCTATCCATGCATTATAGTCCTGGTCCAATAATATGCAACACTATAGTCAGAACGTCGTAACTATATGTACGCGCGGTTGGGACATCCAACGGCCGACAATGAGATTAGACGTCTGGCGATATAAAACGAATGTGGACCATAATTTCATCCTTCCTTGACTTTAGTTAAAATTACTAACCTCGATACATTCCTCTCTTCATAAGAATATCGGACTGACCCATGTCCGTACTGCAATAACATATGTGCGGCAATATCATGCCTACCACTGGAAGGATTATAGGACACGTCTTATCCGTTTGACGGTCATCTAAGAAAAGGGTGTGGTAACCTAGTCACGGTGCGTGACATACCAACGCATACACGTCATAATCAATCGTGTGTATCGCGTACACTAACTAACAATTATTTACATTATATTAAACGTAGTCACCTATTAATCTTATGCTGTTAACCTCTAGCAGACCATGCCAATAAAATACCTTAACAATTCCCTGTCCACTGGGGGAAAAAAAAATCTATTAGATAGATTTTTTTTAACAAAAACCCATCTGAAAAAATACCAATATGTTAACAATATCAAAAAAAAAATTTAACGAGATTGCGGCATATGGCCTACGACGTTCTGTCTAGAACCAATGTCGTGGTCATGTCGACTAACCAATAGTCATGTAATATATTCATTATTTATATCATAAATAAATATAAATGGTAATAAGAACTAAAAGAGAATGGTAATGTCGATCTCTAATTAAATAATTAATTAACTTAAAATATGTCGTGATAAAATGTCATGTCAGACTAATTTAAAGTGTTAAAATTAAACTAAATAACTATACTAGGTATGGAATAAGAATAAGTTGTTGAAAATCTAATGTAAGAAAAATGAGAGGATCTGTTAAAGAAAGACATAATAACGAATAAAGAATAAATTAGAGAAAGAAAAAAAATGATGTATAAATTTAACTAAGTTATGTGTGTTGAACATCAAGTAAGTGTAGTATTAAGTTATTAATACCTTTCTAACTAATTTAAACAATAGTATGCAATATAATCATGTAATTCTAAGAATATAATCAAAGAATTATGTGAGTTTTCTTTTCTTTCTTTCATTTTTTTAAGTTTCATTTTCATTCATTTTTTTAAAATTCAACTCACTTGTCATTTTAATGTGGATTAGTTTTAAAGAATAAATTAAAGTAATTAACATTGGATATGAAGATCCATTCGTAGTCTTGATCCTTGAATTTCCATTAGACAAAATGTTCAAGTATTCTGAATCACGTTATATAACGAATTAGTTCGACTGGAATGTCATTTATTTTCTCCGAAGTGTTTTGAAACAATGTTGTGACAAATGTAAACCAGGAAAGTCCCGGTGTAAAGACGAATATAGTGTCAATTGATTGCAGTCACTTTGCGTATAATTTGCCTATAGAAAGCAGCTGAGTAAATGGTTCATTCATGTGTCAAAAAGCAACGATGGTGCTATGTTCTTTGATTAAGTTTCTCTGTACATAGTATTGTCTTTGCGACAAACAACGTAAATTAGGAATCGACATCATTAGGATTTCGAGATAATGTATCTGCCAAGATGTTGTCGGATCCTGTGATGTACTCGATTGAAAACTCGAAGGGTTGGAGGAGTATAGCAAATCTGGTCAATTTTGGACTCTTGTGATTTGCTCGTTGTAGTGATGCTACGGCCCTTTGATCGGTTTGTACTACAAAAGGGGCTCCCAGTAGGAATTTTTCTAGTTTGGTTATCGCCCACACGACGGCTAAGAGTTCGCGATCAACCGTAGAGTACTTCACTTCTGGTGGTTTCAGTTTTCGTGACACGTACAAGTTTGGATGGAGGATGTCGTCATGGTATTGGAGCAAACATGCGCCAATTCCGTAGTTACTCGCATCTGTACGAAGAATGAACTTTTTAGAAGCATCAATTAATCTCAAAATAGGTGGATTTGAAAATATAGAAATTATTTGCCGAAAAATTCTGTCACATTCGTCAGTCCATGTCACTTTCACTGGCATGTTCTTCTTTAGTAATGAGGACAATACAGCAGTGATGGATGACAAGTTAGGTACGAATCTACTGTAATATTGGACTAGACCTAACAAGCTTCTCACTTGTTTCTTCGTTTGAGGAACGGAAATGTTTAAAATTTTTGAAACTGTACTGGGTAATGTTCGGATATATCCAGCTCCAATAATGTGACCCAAAAAAGTGATCTCATGAAATGCTACCTGTAATTTTGTAGGTTTAGCAGTTAACTTGTACCTTCTCAAGGTATCAAAAACGTATCCAAGACCCAAAAAATGTTCCTCAAAAGATGAACTAAACAAGCATATGTCATCTATATATGTAATAATGTCTGGTCTACCTGAAAAAATGTGTCGCATCATGCGAACAAAGGTAGCTGGAGCGTTAACCAGCCCAAAAGGCATCACGTTCCACTGGTATAGACCTAGCGGAGTTGAAAACGCTGTGTAGTATTTTGCTTTTTCGGTTAGTGGTATCTGCCAATAACCTTTAGTTAAGTCTATCTTAGTAAATATAGTTGCTGTCGATAGACGTGGCAGTAAGTCATCGAGAAGTGGATGTGGTTCGCTATCAACTATCGTTTGTGCATTTAATTTTCTATAGTCGACGCATAGTCTAATGTTATTGTCCTTCTTTCGGACAATAACTAATGGAGAAGAAAATGGGGAATTACTAGTTTCGATAATTCCTAAAGATAACATCTGTTCAAGTTCCTTAGTAGTTTTAGTAAGAAAGTGTATAGGAACAGAATAAGGATGTACCCGAATTGGAGTATCCTCGTTAAGAGTGATGTCATGATTAATGACTGATGTGCGACCTGGAACATCGGTCAACACATCTGGATAAGATTGTAGCAGATCAGCAATCTTTTGATGCTGTTGCGGTGTAACCGACGAAGAGATGGTTACGTCCCGCCAAGATTCGCTAGATTGTACTACAGGTACAGGTAAAGCTAACTGTACCTCAGGAAAAGAAGATTCTTCTTCCTGGATAACGGATAAATTAGAATAGTGACATGTAGGTCTGAAAGTGTCATCTAATTCATGAAAAATAGCTTGTAGATGTTCAGGTCGAGTATGAAATTGCTTGAGCATATTTATGTGAAATATTTTGTGATGTCCCTTAATGTCCAGGACATAATCAACATCAGAAATCTTATTGATAACCTGGTAAGGACCATTCCACGAGATTAGTAGTCTATTATTGTTATGTGGCAATAACACATAAGCTTGATCTCCTGGAAATAATTGACGTAATCGTCTATTACTGTTTTGGAAAGTTCTAGCTTTCTCTTTCGCAGCCTCAGATGAAGCTGTTGCCATTTGACAGGCATCAATAATGTTATTCCGGAGATTAATTACATATTCATAGGATGACTGAGTGTCCTGAGTCATCTCAGAATCGATTAATAAATCTTTTATCAGTCCCATAGGACCTCTTGGAGGAGCGCCAAAGACTAAATGAAACGGAGAGAAGCCAGTTTGTTCATTTGGCACCTCTCGATAAGCGAATAACACCGCTGGTAGCACTCTGTCCCAGTCCTGTGGATGGTTAACTGTAACTTTATGTAGCATTTGTTTGAGTGTACGGTTAAGTCTTTCTACAGCACCATTACTCATTGGGTGATAAATGCTGCTGAGGTTTCTATCTATTTGCCAAGTCTTCATTACCTCCGTCATAGTCTCAGATATAAATTGAGAACCATGATCTGACAAAAGTTTTCTAGGAAAACCTACTCTAGAAAAGATCAAGTGTAGTGCATCAGCTACATCTGTGGTGGTGGTTGTTTTTAATGGGATGGCTTCTGGCCATCGTGTGCATAAATCGATGCAAGTGAGAATAAACCTATGTCCTCTGGCTGATGGTAAAAGTGGGCCAATGATATCAATGGCCATTTTGTCGAAAGGTCTCACCGATATATCACAAGCCTGAATAGGCGCCGTGTGAAAGGCTCCCCGTGCTTTCACTTCTTGGCATATCGTACAGGAGCGTACGTACTGTGAAATATCTCGTGATACTCCCGGCCAAAAAAAAGAAGATAATACTCGTGAACGTGTACGAGTATAACCCATGTGACCTGCACACTTAGAATCATGTGCATGTTGAAGTATGTACCGCCTAAAAGCAAAAGGTACCATGACTTGTTGTCTTATCTGAGTTTTATCCATAAAACATCTTAATAAAATGTCATTTTTAATACTAAACCACTGACTATAATTTATGTTCCTAGAAAGATTGTCATCTTTGTTGACCAGCGTAAAAAATTTTGTTAGTGACCTGTCTTCCCTCTGTTTTGCAGCAAATGATACTCGGTCAATAGCAGAATGAATCTCGATATTTTCATGATCATTTGTTTCCTTGTTTTCCGTGTCTATAGTCTCTAATTGTTTTGTATGTGCTCTGGTTATTGCTGCATTTCCGATGTATAGATTATTTTTTTCCCATTGAATAATCTCATCTGGTGTGCAATCTTTACTCCCGTGTATGCATCCCACCATAAGGTCGGCAATTGGGTTTCTTAACATGCATGCTTTAACATTGCCTGTGAAGAAAGGTGTGTCAATGTAAATAATAGCTGTTGGATAATATTCTATGGTTCCCCCAAAAGTCATGCACCTGACATGTTCTCCAGTTGCACAATTTGGATGAACAAGTGTCTGACGGATTCCGATCGTGGTCGATCCCGAATCTCTTAAGACTGAGACGATGGATCCATTAACTTTTCCTCTGTTGAAGATCAGTGATCCTGTTCCGTCATTGACTGCTAGACTGACTTCTGGTAGAATATGACCGCAGTTCAGAACTGTCTCTTTTGCTTTCTGAAATATAAGATTACATGTTGGGCAACTATTTGCCACGTTATAATTCATTGCAAAACAAGTAGACGATGACTGTATTTTGTTATCAGTAGTTGAACTCTGAACCCTAGGGGTTGTAGCAGTAGTAACAGCTGCCCCTGTATTATGGTTATAAGTTGTCGATCTACGAGAATGAGAACGATGACGAGAATAATTAGATGAATTATCCCGTTGTCCTCTATTGTAACTGTTATCTCGATGTCTCGAGTTATAATTATCGCTATTGTTCCACTTGTAATCATTATTATAGTTATATGATCGATTATAACTTGAGTTACGTGGATTACTGTTATTTCTTGACTGAGGTGAATAGTTTCTGGTTTGTTGTCGTCCTCTATTAAAGTTATTGTTAAAGTTATTCTGTCCCTTATGAAAATTAATGTCATAGTTTCCTTTGAACCTACCCCTGTCTACACTGTGTGTTCTAGGTTTGTTATGATTATGATATGCCATATTGGAGGCTACAGGAAGTGGTTCTCTTATCAATGTGCCAGAAATATTAGCATTCGGATGAGCTGTGCAGTAATTTAAAGAAATTTTTTCTAACTCATCAATAGATTCTGGTTTTCTTTCTTGCAGATAAGCAAAGAATGGTGGGCTGACAGACGATAATACTTTATCCCTCAATAACAAATCGACTAACTTGTCGTAGGATTTGTTGACACCTGCCAGTTCAACCCATCTGTTAAAAGTATTGCGTATGTTAGCAATAAAACCTGTGAAATCTCTATTGTTATCTGGCAACAAACTTTTAAAACGCAATCTACATGCCTCTTCGTTCAAGTGGAAACGACGTAGTAACAACGTCTTAATGGCCTCATAGTCTGTTGATAGTGTTGGATCTATATTTTGTGCTGCACTTGCAGGTTCGCCATCTAGAAATTCCTTAAGTTTCAGTGCCCATGCCGCTTTGTCAAGGTTATTCACCTTACATATGTCCTCAAAGCGCGCGAGCCACGATGAAAGGTCATCTACGTGTAACTTGAATGGAGGCAGCTTAAAGTAATAATTACCTTTAAGTCGTGTGGATGAAGATCCAGATTGAGCAGTATCATTTTGGGTTGCTGCAGCGCCCTGTGAATTAAGTTTTGCTGTTTCTAATTTAAGTCGTTGCAATTCCATTTCTTGCTGCAGTATGATTTCTTGTCGTTTCAATTTATTCTCTTCTTCAATCCGTAGGATTTCATCTCTTGCTATCTTTCTTTCTTCTTCTTGTCTTAATTCTGCCTTCTTTTCCGCCTGTTTTCTTTCAAGTTCTTCCATCTCTGCTTTAGCAATGGCTTTCTTTTCCTCCTCTTCTGCCTTATATTTTGCAAATTCAGCCAATGCATAAGCCTCGAGAAGTTCTCCTTTTTTCCCAAAATCTTTACCATTTTTAATAAAATAGTCTAAGTTAAGCATCTTGACGTTAATATTGTACGTAATGGTTATGTAATAATCACCAATAAATTTTAAGTAATTATTATACTTATTCAATTTATGAATAGTCGATATAAACAATCATAATATTATTGAACTTAATCTGGGAATGTTCAATTTAATTAATTGTAATATTATCTAACTATTATTTGTAGATTCCATACATAGACATACTATGTTGGGAAAATATTACATATATACTCGTTAATATATCATAAATAGTTATGATATTTATCTATTTCGGGTGCTGAATTACTATCATGCACCTAATAATAAATAGTATTATTCCTCAAGTATTATATCATTCAGTCAGTGATATGTGCTAAGTAAATCATTTAGTAATGGAAAAAATGTACCAAATAATATACACTATGTCCTTTATATGCAGGACAGACTAAAAAGTCAAATTATTTTATAAATATATATTATTATTATATTATGCCTTAATCATGAGCTATAAAGTGCATCGCCCATTTCTTGGACTACCACTGCAAATTGGTGCAAAGTCCCTAATTCTCCTTAAAAGTCATTAAATTTTAATTATATTCATATACACTCTTATTAAGCAAGAAATTATATTATTAGTGTTAAATCATGAACAGATGAAATGAGGACATACGATACGATGGGTAAACCAAGGATAAACAAACCATATTATCACGAAACAAGACGTTTCTACAATAAAAATTGATATTATGAAACCAAATCTGCAAACCGGAAATATAGAGTAGGGTGAAGGTTAACTGAATATAGAGTTAAATCTGCGTACACAAAAATTAATGACGCAAACATGGACTCATTGACGGTTATACAAAAAAAAATGAACTGAATAATAGCAAGATCAGAAAGAACAAGATAGATTACTAACATTGTTACCAAACTAAATAGAATTTAAACTGAATACGATAAAATACACCGATTATTTCACCAAACTAGACATCTAACATATACTGTGAATTAAATGCAGTCCCGAACGAAACAAGCCCCGGAAATGTCATCGACGCGTTCTCCGCGAAATGCGATTTAATTCACTACCCTAAAGACCGTTCAGAATGAATATCGGCAATCCGTAGAGCCATAATTTATTCATTCTGAATCTCCACTCCAACCTCCCACAAATTAGGCACAGCACAAACAATGAAAACAAATATAACGTGCATATAAAATATATAGAACGGACATGCCTGCAAAATGTGAATTAGACTCAGTGATGTTTCTTATGAATGACAACAGTCACGAACTGAGACTTATCTTTTAACCCGTCGTCCGATGCGATCTTCACCAACGGCCTAGACTAGAGGATAGGACTGTTTGCTCCTTGTTGGTAAATAATGTCTTTTCAATCCTATGATCTACTGAGAAGTTGTATTCTTGAATGAAACATTAGGTGAGCTGGCATCGTCCTTCGATCGTTGGCTTGTACACGGAATATTGTGACGTCACTGATTTTTGCATAGTTACACAAGCCACGTCATGTTCGGAATCATGTGACTTGAACGTTTTCTTGTAATCGTAAACAGTCCGTGAAAGTATGTAAACAAGAAAAATTTCTTTCTTCCTTCGTTCCCCAGCAATGGCAACCACTTTGTTGCGGGGATTTATACGATTCACTTCTTTTATTGTTGTTGCGGCCCCGTCTTCTATTTCAGTGGTCGTTGTGGAAAGCCACCGTTCTCATTGATTCAATAAGCTTCTTAGTTCTGGTCATTTGATTCATTAATTCTTGATCGTGCTATTGTTGGAATAGTTACGCGAATGTGAGTTAATACTTTCTGTCTGTCACAAGGTTTGAACTCAGTATCATAATTGTTGAATTTGTAACTTCAATGAACGTGATAAGTCTCTTCTCGAGTCCACACAATTTTTAATATACATTTCAAACAGTAGACAGTCCATGGAGGTTGATTATGAAAACATTATATATTAGAATTGAATCATACATCATAAATGCTATCCATGCATTATAGTCCTGGTCCAATAATATGCAACACTATAGTCAGAACGTCGTAACTATATGTACGCGCGGTTGGGACATCCAACGGCCGACAATGAGATTAGACGTCTGGCGATATAAAACGAATGTGGACCATAATTTCATCCTTCCTTGACTTTAGTTAAAATTACTAACCTCGATACATTCCTCTCTTCATAAGAATATCGGACTGACCCATGTCCGTACTGCAATAACATATGTGCGGCAATATCATGCCTACCACTGGAAGGATTATAGGACACGTCTTATCCGTTTGACGGTCATCTAAGAAAAGGGTGTGGTAACCTAGTCACGGTGCGTGACATACCAACGCATACACGTCATAATCAATCGTGTGTATCGCGTACACTAACTAACAATTATTTACATTATATTAAACGTAGTCACCTATTAATCTTATGCTGTTAACCTCTAGCAGACCATGCCAATAAAATACCTTAACAAAGACTAAAAAACAGGTGAGAAGTCTGTTAGGTCTTATTCAATTTTATGGCAGATTCATTCAGAATCTATCCTCTATCATGGCACCTCTCTCAACACTTCTAAAGAAAGGTTCGCCTAATGTGGTCCACTGGTCTCAGGAATGCCAATGCTCTCTGGATAAGATTAAAACATTGTTTTCAACACCACCTATTTTAGTGCTACCCACTAAAGATAAGACATTCGTTCTTCGTAGTGACGCTTCATCCACTGGGATTGGAGCGGCACTAATGCAAGAGTACTCTGGAACTCTGCATCCTGTAATGTATATTTCCAGAAAACTTAATGCGGCAGAAAGGAATTATTCGGTTTTAGACCGTGAGCTATTAGCTATGGTTTGGTCGATCCTCAAACTACAGAGATTCCTTCTAGGCGCACATTTCATAGTAGAAACCGACCAAAAAGCTCTTACTGCTATACAGAGTAAGAATTTGAAGAGCTCGAGGTCTACTCGATATGCAATTGCTCTTCAACCTTTTCATTTCTCTGTGCGAGCTATTCGTGGATCAGATAATGTGATGGCAGACATTCTGTCAAGATGCCCACATGATTCCACATAACTATTAGGGCTTAGACTTCTTGATATGTCTAGTTCTATAGTAGTTCCTTTTCTATATCATGATAGATACACATTTGTAATTTAATAATATAATGATTGTATCACTACATAGCGGTTCATTGATGTTTGTTCACCGCTGTGCTTTGATGATTTTTTCTTCATAAATCATAAATTTAAGATATCTAATACGAAATGATGATATGAATTTTTTAGGCATTGTGTAATTGCCAGAGTTGATGACACCTTCCTGGAAAAATATACTTGTAGAGAAATAATTTCTCTCAGTTTATGAGACACATTCTCACCAGTCGCTCCATAAGTCGACTTAGCCTCATATTAGGCGTTATAGGTATTCCTGATATTTTCATCTGCGCATTATTCATGCGTTGTGAGCCTATTGTACGTTGCTCCTAGATGTATTTCAAAAAAAAAAAAAAAATGTTCCATTTTTTTTTCCCGGGAGGTGTGGTAAGACTGTTACGTGCAGTCTTTGATATCTTACAATATTATACATAGGTAATTTTTTAGTGCTTAAGGGAAAGTCATTATTGAGTTACTTCCCTTGAAAGTTGTGCCGTCTCTTTCGATCAAACTCCGCGGATGAATCCATTTTACTGCGATTTATTCGTTGTTTGGGTAATAATAGATTGTTCTTGCTTCAGAATATCTATGGCCTGAATTTATGTGTATTGTTAGTCTGAGTAGGACGAGTCTGTCTTATATCTGTATATCTTTACATATCTAAGTCGAACTATATGTTCTGTTGTCTCTAGAGAGGTCAAAGGCTATTCGGCGGATGTGTCGCTAGAGTGTGGTGTGATTTGGCTTCGTCCTGATAGGGACTGTGTCTTCTATGTCGGCCTGTCGCCGGGGAAAAAGTGATCTCAGTATTTGTGGGGAAAGTGATAGTCGTCTAAACCTATCGTGTATGCTTTACCCCAGTGTTTATTCGTATTGCCAAGGAATGGCAGTTTCATATTTCCTATACCAAGGTAATCAAAGATACTCTTATGAACTCTCGATCGAAGCCACCATTTTCGATAGTTACGATTTGAATGTCTAAGAGAATATATTTGACTCGATGAAAACGACTTCGATTCCTAGCAGCACTATATCCTGTAGATTGCAGTCAATTGTTCATGATCAAATCTACAGAGCAATGAAATGTTTTATGAATGACTAACTTTAGGACAGATTCATTATCTGTATCCAAACGTGAGTGACAGCTCACGAGTGAAGCCATCTTGGAACCAAAACATGTAGTGACTTTCAAGAAGAGAAAAGGGATGCCCGTATTATCGCTTGATTAGTCCAGAGATCACTGCTACACATGAGAACCCATTGCTAGCGGTTCAATATTATTATATGGAAAAATATGTGCTGAACATTATGTTGAAGAATCGTCGCTAGACGAGATTAGGTTTAGAAGCCATCTGAAATATTGTTTATAAGCTGACGTGCTCAGTCAGTGAAGTCAGATGATATATATGTATGGGCGATACTGAGTGCTTGGCTACTGACAGTCCATTATACAATTATTCTACATGAGTGCCCATGTAACATTGCAAGACCATTTATCCACTGTACTATGATGTATTATGGCAACCTGTGATTTGTCACTATCTGTGCTGTCGAGTGTGTACGTCCAATTAAACTTTAGAAAAGGTACACAGTCGTTGGTGTCGATGACTTCCAGTCATACATGAGTGTGAGAAAAGAACATTTGTCAACAACACGAACCCTTATTATCATTCGCACATTATACACTCAATCCATGTCTACACACCACTGCGTAGGTCAAGTTGACATTCCATACACTACAGTGGAGCAAACAACACCATAGAGATCTTATCAACTGATGATGATGATGATGTCTGCTTCCATCCACTTATATCTATCTTTTGGTGGATATCATTAACGGGAATAAAAATCCAACTTTATCAACCTTATCACTCCCTTCTACTGGTTTGAAACAATGATCTTAGGTACGACGGGGCATTGTTAGATAGAATTGTGTGAGTCAGCTTGGCTTTGTTGTAGAGAAGACGTTTTTTTAGCGACAGTATTTTGGGTTCTTTTCCTGTCCTTGTGTGTGGTGTCGTGCGATTATCGGTGATCAGACGCACTGCTCTCTTTTGCAGGGAGTGCAGTCTCTTCGAGGTGGAAGCAGGGCAACAATCCCATAGTGTAGAGCAGTAATCTAGATGTGTCTGTATATGTGAGGTGTAGAACAATAGTCTAGTGTCTGCGTCTAAGAAGTGTTTTATTTTGGCTAGCTGGTACGTCTTTTGTGCTATGTGTTTGGTTAAATTCCGTACATGGGAGTTCCACGTTAAGTGCTGGTCAATCGTGATCCCCAGAACTTTGTGTTCTGTTACATGTTCAATTTGTATTGATTCCGCGTGTAGCTGTAGCGATCTTTTGGTGCAGCTTAGGAGTTTCTGTCTGGTGGTAATCAACAAAGATTTCGTTTTTGTTGTGTTTACTGGCATACGATTCATATTACTCCATTTTTTTAGATTGTCTACATCGCTTTGAAGAGTCATTTCAAGTGCCACGCAGTCATTGTCACTAGTGTAGATAGTACAATCATCTGCAAAGAGGTCACAAGTTGAATATTTTAGATGTAGTGGCAGGTCGTTGATGAACATTGCGAAGAGTAGGGGCCCAAGAATAGAGCCCTGTGGTACTCCTGTAACTACCTTCGAGAAATCTGATGCCGAGTTGTTGTGAAGCACTAACTGTTGTCGATCTGCCAGGAATGATTTGATGATGTTTAGTGGATTAGAGCCTATTCTGAGGGTTTCCAACTTTTGAACCAAGATAGTGTGGTCAATCATGTCAAATGCTTTCTTGAAGTCGACAAAAACAGCACCACATAATTTTCCATCATTTATGTTCGACAGCCAGTTGTCTGCCATTTTGGTGAGCGCTGTGTGACAGGAATGTTTGGGTCTGAAACCTGACTGGCTATCAATGAGCAGTTTGTTTGTTGTTAAGTGTTGAAATGTGGTGTTGTAAATGTGTTTCTCTAGTGGTTTTGAAAGAGATGATAGAAGGGATATTGGTCTGTAGCTGTTGGGATCGCTATGTGAGCCAGATTTATAGAGGGGGTACACTTTGGCAGATTTAAATGCTGTGGGGAAGTAGTTGTGTGCAATACATTGGTTGTACACATAGGTTAAGGAGTCGCAAATGATGGGCGCAGCGTAACGTAGAATCTTATTGCTGATACCATCAAGCCCAGATGAATTGTTGTTTTTTAATGCCAAGATATATTTGAGAACTTCATGTGCTGTTAGAAAAGGAATATGTCTTAGATCTGTTGTGGTGTGTTCAGTGTTGCAGAAGGCTGTCAATTTACTAATATCGCAGTCCATTGGCTTTAGTGTCGACTTGAGAAGGCTAATTTCTGTTTTGAAGTGGTTGCTAAAATGCGTTGCCGTGAGGGAGCAGCTTTTTGGTAAAGAGTTCAGTGACTTTGATTTGTGTGTTAGTGTTCTAATGGCTGCCCAGACTTCTTTGCTGTTTGCTTTGTCTTGAATCATCTTTCTGAAATGTAGTTTCTTTTCCTGACGAATGAGATATTGTACTTTGTTTCTAAGCATCCGATACCTGCTGAAATCTTTGAGCTTATGTGCTTCGTCCCGCTCTCTCATTGTTGATAGTATTTCGTTGGTTATCCATGGGGTCTTTCTGATGTTTTTGACCCGAACCTGCTTTATAGGAACATGTTTGTCGAATACGTTGTTGAAAGTTTGTGTCCAGTATGTTATGGCTTCTTCTGGATGCGGAAGTTGGTACACGTATGAGAGAGGGGATATTTGTAGGTCTTGTAGGAATAATTGAATGTTAAAGTTTTTGAAATTCCTGTAATGGACTGTGATGTGTTCCGTTTTAGGTGCTTTAAACCCCTTTCTCGTCCAGGTACAGCAAATAGGATAGTGGTCACTTAATGATGTCTGTGGGACTATGCATTCTATAATGTTTTCTGGGCAGGTCGTATAGATATGATCAATTAGTGTAGATGATGAGTCTGTTACTCTCGTGGGTTGATTGATTAACTGTATGAGGTTGTATGAGATGGTGATATCATTCCACGTGTTGTTCGGTTTGTGAAGGTCAATATTGAAATCCCCCAGTAGAATAATTTCCTTCGAAGAAGCCCAAACGTTGTCCATCATTCGTGAGAATGTGTCAAACCATACAGCAGAAGAGCTAGGATTTCGGTACAGGTAACCAATTAGAACGGGGTCAGGTTGGGGAGTTTTATTTCCAGCCATAAACATTCAATGCCAGTATGTTCTAGATCATCACGGCGTCTGTACTGAAGAGATGTTGAGATGTATATGACTAGCCCTGTTTCATGTTGTCTGTTAGGATCCCTGCGAATGGTGGTGAATCCATTAATCCTAATTTCGTCATCTGTAATTTTGTCATTGAGACGGGTTTCAGAAAAACCAAATATGTGGAAGTTTTGTTGGAGGGAGGTGGAGACTTCAGAAAGCTTACCTAGCAGGTGGTAAATGTTTAAATGACCAATTTTAAGCCCTGATAGTTTAAGCCATGAATTAGTGGTATTGCCTATATTTTGATTAGAGTTTTTGCACTCGGACATGATAATAGTCAATAGGAAAGAAATAATGAGGGGAGTAGGAATGAGTAAGAAGCAATAAAATTGGTACACAATGGTTTATACAAAATTGTAGACAAGTAATAAAATATGCACTGCTAGAGTCCGTGGACACTGTTTACAGTATCTTAATCTCTGCAAAAAGTGTGGTTTTTATCTTAAAATACAGTCTGTTCCGAACAAAAAGGAATATTTTTACTTCAACCACAGTCAATGTAGAGAATTAATCCTCCCGGGACAGTTAAAGGTCCACGCTGTGACTTAGTTAGTTAGTTTTGTGAGGATTTCCTAATTTTCCTCAATATGAAAAAACGAAGGTGCAGATGTATAAAAGATGTAAAAGAGAATGGTGAGCGTAGGAATGAGAGGAATAAGCACAGAGATAATAATAATAAGAAAACAATAGTATTAATACGATAGAGTTATTACTAAATCGGAAACAAATTTAGATACGCCCTGCTCTGACGAACAGAAAGAAATGTTTAAACAGACAATGTAATAAAAAAAAATAAAAAAATTATTAACATCCAAAAGTGACAGTTAAAAGTTCAACGCTGATACTCAGCTATTTCTTTATCTCAGGACAAAGGTCACTAAAGTGCTTCCGAAGAGAACGCGTCAGGTCGAATGTTACACTGCAAACTTGTTTTAAAAAAAAAACAGTTTTAAGTTGCTTGGTTTTAATCTTGTTCTGTAGAGCCGTTTATAGACATCTGAAGAGCCTGCATTAATATTTCTGGACTATATTGAGTCAGTTGCCGTAAAACGGATGAATTGTGAGAATTCCGTTCTGTGCGGGTGGAGACGGGGTGAGAAAACTCCCATTTTCTTGCTGTAGTTCCTGCGTTGCGATTAAGTGAATGGGTGTTACTTGTAGTCCAATCTGTCCATCTGTCCAGTGGTGTCTGTTGTGCAGTTAGCAGCTGGCTGGACTGTTGTGTGGGTAGTGGCGGATACATTTGGTCATAAAGGTTAGCGTGGGAGGTGGGCTTAAATGTAGCTTTTCTAGATACTTGCTTGTCAGCTGAGGACGGTGATTGATGGTTATGAGCTGTTGTGCCTGGGTTTACTAAGTTAAGTGTATAATTTGTGTCCCTGGTGAATGAATGTGTGTGTTTCTGGTGTGTCCTCTGAGGAAACTTTAAATTTTTGGCTAGGTAGCTGGTCCCTAGTTTAGAAGTGTGTACCTGATCTCTGTATAGCAGTTTTTTTGGCGCACCTGACTTAGATGTGAAAAAGGGTGTGTTGTTTATGAAAGACGTGTTATGCTTTGAACAAAAAGTGTTAAGCACCTTGTTGATATCCACAGTTTGGCGTGCTTTACCATAGCTGGGTGGAATAATTGACGAAATATATGTGGATGTGTTGGGAAATTTTTGTTTTATGGTGTCAATCATTCTGGAGATGTCTGATAGGTTAAGAGTGTGTCCATTTGTGCTGTCGTTTATCCCTACGTGTATTGTTGTTTTCTTTATGTTGGTGTTTGTGTTGAGACGGCTTATTTCATTGATAACTTCTACTATTCCGGCTCCAGGTAATGGTATAACAGTGACTAGTTCCCCTGGTGTTGTTGACATTCGATCGCTGTGAATGCCATTTAGCAATGAGTCTCCTATAATAATGTTGGTTATGTTGTGAGGAATGTGACGATTAGGATGTGGCTGTGGTCGAGTACGACGGCGTTGTTGGTGCCATTGTTCGTTGTCTTGCAGTAGGTGGTCAGCAGAATCTTGTGTCAAGTGACATTGGAGTTTACGTGCCCTGTCATCTTCTTCTGAGGTTGCTGTTTCGGAATCTGCTTGTGTAGATAGGATTGATGGATTTCCAAATCGATTGCTAATTTTTACTTCAATTGGGAATGTTTTATTTGGTCCTAATCTTCTTCCTACACTGCTGCTAATGTCCTTTTGGCTTTTAGCATTATGATGCTGTCCTGGGCATGCTTTGTTTTGAGGAATGAGTGTTGGAGAAGGGGTGGGTAAGTTAAGTGGTGTAACTGGAGATTCATGATAAATTGCTTCTCGTGGGCTGTCAATCACCTCCCCATTTTCTTTTTTCTTATTACTTGAAATAGGTTGGTGGTTTAGGTGATGAACCAACCTTGTGTTTTCTCTGCGGAGAGTCATAACTTCATGTCTCAGTGTTTCAAGCTCTGTTTTCAGTGAGCTTTCTATATCCTGCTTGAATTTTTCAATGACGTTTTTCAGAGAACTTTCAATTATAGTTTCCAGCTCCTGACAGAAGTGTTTCTCTGTTCGTTGGCTTAGTTGTTCCATAACACACTCATTTGCTAATAGATATTTTGTGGAGCATGAGTAGACATCTGCGCTATTGACAGGCACTTTTGTTTGGAAAGTAGCTGTATCTGGGAGGCATGATGGGCTGGTGTCGTTCATATTGGATGGGTTATCTGAAGAATTGGGGAATACATCACTCAAAGTGTGGTTTACACTGACTTGGAAAGTAGCTGTATCTGGGAGGCAGGATGGGTTGGTCTCGTTCATATTGGGTGGGTTATCTGAAGAAGTGATGAATGCATTTTTCAAAGTGTGGTTTACGCTGACTTCAGTGGGTTGGTTGATGTGAACTTCTAGATAATTTATTGTGGGCTTGTGAGCTGTCGGTCCATTAGAGGTGAGTCCTGTTGGATCAAATATGGGTGGTGTTGGATCGAAAGTGGGTGTTGTTGGATCACACGTTGGTGGTGTTAGATCAGGGGTAAAGGTGGGTCCTGTTGGATCAAATATGGGTGGTGTTGGATCACAGGTTGGTGGTATTAGATCAGGGGTAAAGGTGGGTCCTGTTGGATCAAATATGGGTGGTGTTGGATCAAAAGTGGGTGGTGTTGGATCACAGGTTGGTGGTGTTAGATCAGGGGTAAAGGTGGGTCCTGATGGATCAAATATGGGTGGTGTTGGATCGAAAGTGGGTGTTGTTGGATCACACGTTGGTGGTGTTAGATCAGGGGTAAAGGTGGGTCCTGTTGGATCAAATATGGGTGGTGTTGGATCACAGGTTGGTGGTATTAGATCAGGGGTAAAGGTGGGTCCTGTTGGATCAAATATGGGTGGTGTTGGATCAAAAGTGGGTGGTGTTGGATCACAGGTTGGTGGTGTTAGATCAGGGGTAAAGGTGGGTCCTGATGGATCAAATATGGGTGGTGTTGGATCGAAAGTGGGTGGTGTTGGATCACAGGTTGGTGGTGGTAGATCAGGGGTAGGAGGACTGGCTTCAATGGTTAGCTGAGATTTTGCGTTGGTAGACTCGTCTCCTATCATTGTTGGAGAAGAAGTAGGATCAGTTACAATCATGGTTTTATCTAGAGCTGATCTTTGGAGGTGAGAAAATTCGACGTCCAACCATGTCTGTACGCACTCTGTCGTTCCTTGTGTTAAAATCTTATTTTTTGTGTGATACAGATGTATTGTGAGGAGGTCCGTGCTTATTTTATCCTCAACAATAGCGTTTAGTTGATCGCTCCGGGTTTCAATGGAACAGCTTTTGTAGTATTCTAGGCAAGTGTGTTTGAAAATTTCGTAATGTTGACTGTTACGGAATTCAACAGAGCAACATTGACCCTTGTTCGTTTGTTTGACGATCAGATGTGGAGGGTTGGTCCAGGCGTGAAGTTTTCTTTGTATAGCTTTTTCTTTGTTAAGGCAGTAGCTCTTAGTGACTGTAGAGGGACGTAATCTTCCATCTCTGGGTGGTTTTACTATCGCTGATACGACGACGCTGTTCTCCTCGCTCGCCATGATCACATTACATGCCTGAGGGCTGACAAGCCCCGTAATTTAACATTGTGTATTGTTCCATAGCCAGAAGGTCACCGTCAAAATTTAGAATGTGTAACAACTGTTGAAGTAGTTTTCGATTTATCGACAAATGGTGGCAGGACACAATACCGTCATTCCATACAGAAAAAACACAATATTAATACGTGAATTTAACACAATTGCAATATAAACAATTTCATTGTATGTCAAACAAAACCGCCAACACAGGGATGTATAAACCATCCATATTAAATGGGAACAACTTAGAATAAAATATCCAAAATGTAGAGCCAAATAAAAACACGTCCGCACATGTGTCCAGGTGAATGAGACAATCAAATGAAGGTCCCTGAATTTAACCAATAGTATTGTAAACTTTTCAGAGTACCTTTCCGCTACCACCCTTTCGATCTCATTCAAAATTAATCTATATTATTATTATTAAAATGACTTCGTGTAGTGTCTAGGGTTATGAATGTGGAGTGTAATGTGCAATAACCAACAAACATACACACAAATAGTTTATTATCCACAACCACCAACAGTATTACAACAATAACATACAAACGGCACTTTAAAAGGCTATCTTATTTAAGACAGTGGTTGAAATTTGTGTAAATACAATTTTTTACAATTTATTATCCTGATTCTAATTTATTTTGAACCAGGACTGACAATCAAAAGTGAAATCAAAAGAATCATTTACAACATTCCAATAACACAGTAGATCTTCTGTTCATACATACAATATTATTCTAATATAAGTGTGTGGTTGTATTCTTCTACTTTGAGGTAATACTGGTATTAAACCATAGGTTGTTGGTTATAATCTATCCCTTTAAGTTATGTTTGTTTTCGTTTGTCACTTGTGGAAATATTAATACTAGGCACAGTTTTCTTTATGATCACTTTCTAGTTCTTTTAAGTTGAGCTGCCAAATGCCGAACAAGAACCTATCTTGGCAGGAGAATACAGGTAGAACGTTTCCTCTGCTCGCTTGACAATCTTTTCCACCTTTTTGATAGGCAATTGCCACTAGCATGGGCTCGAAGTATACAGATAGAGTCCTGAATCGAGCAGTTCTCAGGCGTTTGGTACTACATTAACATCAGTACCCAGGACCCACATTTATTCAATGAAATACACAGTGAACGATGACTGGCACACTTTCGATCTGCCGTTCTGTCCAGGCTTTTGAGAAATATGGTTTTCACAGCACAAGCCTGATCTCATCGCTACTAGTCAAAATTTTGTTAGAAAATGGCGTCCCCAACTAATGCTTTTTCCCCAATATCAGCTACTCTGGCTAATGATTATCCTTATTTCACTTGTAAACAAAGTCTTTCAAAAATACAATTCAACTTCTTACTACGTTACTCGGGTGATATATGTTTAGTACGAGGTCGGCCAATAATATTTTGTCTCACTTCAAATTCCACCCAATCCCCTTCATCGTACCATCTTAGCCTAGCTTTCACCTAATTTTTTCCCAAAAAAATATGCGATCCAATCTAAGCAGATATGACTTGACCTGACAGTATCTCTGATTCTTTATGTATTGTTTTATCAATATTTGATTATTTAATGGACTATTTAGAGAACTAACAACATATTCTTGGTCAGCAAGTCTTCAGGTACACGAATATACAATTTTTATGGGGCTATGTGGCTTGGTTCAAAATTCTATCTTTTTTTTCTATGTTAGTTTCAAGCTAAATACGAGAGCTTATGTCATTCGCAATAAGAGCTAAGCGTGTTTCCATGACCGTAGTGTCCACATTTCTAACTTTTCATCGTATTGGGGAAATCCGCCTAGGGCAAAGCGTGCAAGTCGGTTGTAGAGTTAGAACCAGTTTGAGACGTGATTTGCGTGTGTTATCTAGCCTTGCATCTCCTTTCCCCAAATGCAGTTAGGCAAACATTTCTTAGAACTAGGAAAAGTGGTTCGTTTATGTCAAGGACGAATTTGAAAAATAGGGTACCGTTTTGTTCGGCTTATGCGTTAGCAAATAATAAGCTGAAGGCGTAGGCGACATCTTACGATTCTCGCCGAAAATTTTTAGTACTATCTTATCTTGACTTTATGCACTATACTGTTATAATCTAATTTAGATATTGTATTTAGAAGCTCACCACAGATATCATCCATAAAATTTGAAATACATGGATTTTTCAGGGGATCCAACAATTTTCGCATCATCCTAGAAAACACACTCGGGGCATTTTTCAACCCAAACGGTAACATGTTGAACTCATAATGACCTTCCGAGGTGCTAAAGGCTAAATAAGGTCGAACCTCAGGCTTTACTGGAATTTGGTAATAGCCTTTGCTAAGATCCACCTTAGAAAAATATTTTGCCCTGTTCAGCTTGGCAAATAGTTGAGTAGTATCAGGTAATGGATCCACCTGACCTTCTGTGACAGCATTCAGTTTCCTGTAATCGATGTACAGTCTATGTTCTCCCGATGGTTTCCGCAACAAAACCACACAGGAACTATAAAGAGACTCACTGTGAGAAATAATCCCTTCTTGTAACAAATAATCTATCTCCTCTTTCAAAGCTTTTTCCTTAGCGAAAGGAATAGAATAGGGCCTCATACAGATGGGTGCTGGGTCTAGTAGTTTCATATCATATTCCAACAAATTTGTGTGCCCCGGTTTAACCGTTAACACATCTGTATGTTTCTCAAGGACCTGTTGAACCTTCTCCCTCTGTCCTTTTGTCAGATGATTACTGATCTTCACCTGTGCAAACGTTTCACTGGTTTTCAGTGGATATTCAAATGAGGTGAGAGGGTCATGTTTCATTTCGGTTGCGATAGACAAGGCCATTAGGTGTGTTCCTTCCTGGATTTGTCTGTCCAGATATTTCTTCAAAAGGTTCACATGATAGACTTTTTCCTTTCACTTTTTGTCTATCTTATAATTTGTTCTGGATACCTTTTCCAAAAGTGTATATGGACCTTGCCATCCGATCTGAAGTTTATTGTTGCTGCCGGGCAATAGAAGAAGCACCTTCTCCCATACAGCAAGCTCCCTATCCTTCGCTTTCTTATTATAATAAGCAGCATGCTTTTTCCTGGCTTGTCTCAAATTATCATTTGCCAGTTTCCAACTAGTTTTTAAACGAGTGGTCAATTCGTTCACATATTGATAAGATGAGGTAACAGTCTCCTCTGCCTTCTCATCTGTCCAAGTCATTAACAAGGCTTCTAATGGACCTTTTATTGGGCTCCCAAATAACAGGGTTGCGGGTGCCATCCCGGTTGAATTATGTGGAACTTCCCGGTACGCAAACAACGCGGCGGGCAAGTATTGGTCCCACGTATCAGGTTTCTCATGTGCCAGCTTTCTCAGGATAGAAATGAGAGTCCCATTGAACCTCTCTACCTGGCCGTTCCCTTGGGGGTGATACGGACTACAATGAAAGTGCTTGGCTTGAAACAACCTAAAAACCTCTTCTGTTAGTTTCCCCTTGAACTGTGACCCGTTATCAGTCAAGATTTGATGCTGGAATCCTAACCTTATGAATATAGTAAGTAATGCCTCTACCACATGTTTTGAATCGATTGACGACAGGGCTACCGCCTCTCCCCACATAGAACAAGTGTCTACCAGAGTAAGGATGTAACTGTTCCTCCTCTTGGTCCGATCGAGAGGTCCCACAATATCCACTGCAACTCTCTCACAAGGGGTTCCCACTATGGGCATTTCCCCTAGAGTTGCTGGAGCAGTCCAATGCTTTAGAGCTACTCTCTGGCATTCTGGACAGGATTTTACATATGTCTTTATATCTTCCGTTATCCCTGGCCAGAAATAATGACAAGCTATACGCTGTCCTGTTGCGCTAATCCCCATGTGACCACTGAAGCGGATAGTATGACCTAATTCCATCACCTTTTCCCTATATGAACTGGGAAGGACCAGCTGTCCGTGACCAGCTGAACCAGTGCCGGCCTTCCTATATAACAATTTATTCTTCATATAAAATTCTCCTTTATTAGGAGGAGTATGGCTCTTTGGGAGTTTCTTATAACACGGCTTCAGTGACCTATCTTTAGCCTGTGCCTTCCTCATCTTCTCTGGATGAGTATTTATAGGTTCATCTTCTTCCTTTCTGGATTGTGATCGGGTCTGGACTGCTGCCAAGACCACAGGTCTCTTGGGATTCCCCAAGTAGACATAACGACACCCCAATATCAGAGGGTAGATGGGTGCGTCGATCACTGCTGCTCTGATTACACCTTCCACATAGCGAGTTTTCACATTTATTCTTGCAATGGGAAGTGTCATGAGTGGTATGTCCTTGGTCGCCCCTTGTATCTCCACTGTTTCTGTGGTATACTGATCTGGGTTCACCAAGTGCGAGCTCACGACAGAATCAAAATCTAAACCGGTATCATAGAGGCACCTAATGGTGACATCATTGCATACAACATCCTCACAAACTGGGGGGTGATAAGGTTCCTGCTGTCCAGCAGGTTTGTCCTTTACTTCCTTGTTCCCCATTTTCATAGCAGCAAATCCAGCAGGTTTACTTTTACAAAATTTAATGTCATGTCCATCCCTCTTACAATATCTACAATATAATCTACCTTGATGAAAAGGTTTTCTTTCATCATTCTTTCTGTCATTGAAATGTGAGGTTTTATTTTTATAATCATGTCGAGGCCTATCAAAGTTTTGCTTACCTCTATTGTCAAATTTATTATAGTTTTGTGGGGCCTTATAATGATCTACTGGTTTCTTTTTGGTGCCAGCTACCTCTGCCTGGGCTGCCTGATACCTCTCAGCGACATTAATTATTTCACCCAACCTCTCCGCGCCCTGTTCCATGAGAAACTTTCTCATGTCTGGAGCCATGGGCTCTCTCATCTGTTCTATGAGTATCATCTCTTTGAGATCTTGGGTTTTCCCCAAAGTAGCCCATTTCTCCATATACGTTTCTAACCGGGCGGAGAACTGGTGATAGGTCTCACCCGACAGTAGCCTGGCATTCCTAAATTTTTTTCTATAAAACTCTCCGTTCTTTTCTTATCTTAACAAAAGAGCCTGCTTCAACATGTCATAGTTGTCTTGGTCATCCCTGCTCATTTTGGAAAAAACTTCATAAGCTGTTCCCCGAAGACCTTGAGACAACTTTACACCCCATCTTTCTCTTTCTAACCCATAAGTAGTGGCTAATACTTCATATCTGCTCAAATATGACTCAATGTCATCATCCTTTTCTACAAAATAGTCTAGATGGAACCCCATGGCTGAGTTGGAGGCCCCCTGACTAGCAGTAGCATCAGAGGCAGAGCGGTTGTGACCATTGTCCGGAGCAAGGCCTTGCAACTCTAACTCCTTTAGTCGCAACTCATGCTCCCTCTGTAATCTTTTATCTTCGCTTCCCTCTCAGCAGTCAATCTCTTTTCTTCTTTTTCTGCTTCCCTTTGCAGTCGTTTTTCTTCTGCTTCCCTTTCGGCAGTCAATCTCTTTTCTTCTGCCTCCCTTTGCAGTCGTTTTTCTTCTTTTTCTGCCTCCAATTTTCTCTCCTCAAATTGGAGCCTCTTGATCTCAGCCTCTCTATCAGCCTCTAAGGCCCTGGCCTCCTTGTCAGCCTCAATTTGCAACCTTTTAATTTCTCTAGCCTCTTCTTACTGTATTTTCCTTTCCTCCGCTAACCTATGTTCTTCCCTAGCAATAAATTTATCACATTCTGAGGTGACATAGTCAATCAAGACTTGACCCTCAATATTCATTTCCCTGGCAGTCTGCACAGCCGCAGAGCGAAACTTGGCCAAATCTGCCATCTGATAAATACAAAATGTTCTAACTAAATTTCTAACATAAATGCAAATTTACTTAATTAATTCCAGGTTCTGACACTTCATTAAATTCCCAAATCTTGGGCAATAGTAATTATGGGGATTCCCTGGGAAAATAGAATTGATGTTAATGCTAAAACCCAGACCCCAATGTATGTAGTACTAGGAGAAATTCAAATCCCGGACGAGTCCCCAATATATGTAGCAAGTTTAATTTGCTGGGAAGGTTATGATGTTATACCTAAAAGGAAAGAAATCGCTGTCTGTGTTAACCGTGTGAGGTCAAGCACATGTAGGCCCCTTATTCTAATAGATGATAATGATGTATTTGCAGGGAACCTAACGCTACCTCCCTAGATCTCACACGGTCACTATTTTGGCTCTAGTGTCTGGTGTATGATGTACCTAATGTCTAGGGGAGAAATGGAAATGATGGTACATAAACACAAAACACTTTAACTCACTATAAGGAATTGACTAAAACAGTGGTTAAGGTTTTTCTTTAAAATTCAATATTTTCTTTTTACAATTTAATCTGCCTGTCCCGCCATCTCTTTTGGACAGGTCTTTGAAAATGAGGAAAAGATAGTTTACATAAAAAAGATTAATTAAAATTTGTGGACACTTTGTCCGATATTAATAAAGTCACTCTATCTCTCCTGTTGGTGTATTCACAGATTACAACTTTATTATCTAATAGTGTTTGTCACTTGTTAGGAGGGGCTGTAGTTTCATCACGCCCCATAACATCCTGGGTATGATTGAAAATATCAAAATTTATTGTAACTGAAGTGTCAGATATACCCAGATGCTAACACATCACCTGGGATTCTTTGTAGAAGGATAATTCAGTATGTCGTTGCAGAAAATATAGATATATTAGCACACACAAGCTCCTCCAGCTATCTGCTGACAGCATAAACGTTTTACCGGAGACTTGTTGGCGTTACACTCACTCATCAGGTTTCCTGTCACCGGCTGGTAGCAGGAAATAAAACCTCTGCAATAAAACGACACCCTGGCCTTTTTATATCTGATCACACTTTATTATTATTATTTACATATGGTGGTATGGGGTCAGCCTCGCGTGCATACAGGTGCACTCGCCCCTAATTTTATATGACTCACACCTTTCTGTGACCACACCTCAGGTCCCTATGGCAGATACGCCACTGTACTTTTACATAGTTTTCCTCAATACAATAACGTGGAGTAACCACATTTCCTTTTGTATGATTTGCTCTTCTTTTTTTTTAAATTATAAACGCTCCAGGCATGGTGAACAGTGTTCATGGAACACGGAGGCTTACTAACATATTCTAATACAATAATATTAAAACAAAATCATGACAATATACCACAGTTAGATACAGTTCAATGTGAGGACTCAACAATGTCTGCTCCCGGCATGTCCTTCACTTTTCCCAATAGCAGTATCTAACTTTGGCAGTTGTAATAAACATATTAATACATAAAGCATTCTTACCTCAATTTCAAGAAATAGTAACAAATAACGCTGACTTGCAAAGAATGGCCTCAGTTTTTCTCTGCCCTGCCCAGACTGCTAATTAATTCTTTATTTTACAAATTAACACATCTGATCTCAGCGTATTTGATAGAAAAAGTTTTTGTCAACTGGCGATGAGCATTGAAAGCTTTTTGTCAATATCTATTAGTACTGGTCAATGGAAAACTTGCGACTACCAGAATTCAAATGTAGTTTTTGAAAAAAAAAAAAATTCCAAACAACTCTGTGTCTGGTAGTCGATTGGTCAGTCTGCGTTAGTTATGCCCAATAGAAAAAGATGTTTCGTTTTTAGTTACATTTTTCCTATCTCTCCCCTTTCACTCCTATACCAACTAATAGAATTTGAATTACTACCATGCCTCTTTCTAAGCTGGCGTCCCCACTAACGTTATGAAAAAAAACAAGCAGGAACCACAGTCTGTCCGTCTTAGTGTTACTAGACATTTAGTATTTCCTCAATAACTTCGCTAATACTTGGACTACCATATTTTTTAAAACACATTTTTGCTCAGGGGACTCTAAGCTATACTACCATATGATTTTTATGGTCAGTTTCAGTATGGTTTAGATTTTCAATTGTGTCACTGTCAATCGTCAAATATAAATTTTACACAAGTCGGCCATCTTCCCCCTCTCATCTCTCTCTCTAGCATTTTTATTCAAATAACTAACTTGTTTGAGTGACGTCAGAAAAACATTACTCGGCGAGAATTTAAACTGTCTGTGTGTATATATCATCGGGCCAATCCCACAACGTGTCAAGCGAAGCGGGGTTTGCGCGGTGGGTGTTAGAATTGGCGTTAATTATTACTGTTGTCTCATGTTACACTACCAAAAATGTAAGGATTACTACAATTAAAGGCGTTAAAGTTAAAGTATTACGTTAATTCAGACAGTAGTTTGGCAGCACATTTCTGGCAGATCGTTAATTATAAGTCTTGCCGCAGTCTCTATCAGATGGCAAAATGTTAAAAATGTTTTTTGTACGTCACAAAGAAAGCGAGTAGGTTTATACTGCGGGATCGTTTCTAAGCATTACCATGGCACAAAATTCAGCGCGATGCTGGCTGTGAGATGATTATAGTCAGACGCAATCAGGCTGGGTTATTTATTATCATAGGACTAAAATCTTACTGAAATGAGCGATTATCTCGCAGATTTTACTACAATTTGGTCACACCACAACTAGTCAGAACTCTGTCGGAATGTTACTGATAGTAATATTTTACTTGCCACAAGGGCTGAAATGTACTTGAGGTTTTTCTCAGGAAGAATTAAATCTGGCTCGATGGGCCCGTTACTTCATTTAATCTTAAAGTTCATGTAATGGGTACTCTGTCGTTCTGGATGCCAGCGCAATGCCAGACAGGTTTTACTTTATACACCCAAGTCTTTAAGAAAAAAATGTTTTTGTTCTTCGCAGATGTTTCTCAGTACTAAAACCGTTGGTAAAGTTGGGCTACCCTAGTTTCACTGAATAAAGAAAAAACAGCATATAAAATACTTATACATACTATTTACTCGGTTATAACTTACATTATAAACTGCAAGCGTAGAGCTTGTCTTATCGTTTAAAATTCCCGTGAAATAAGTTATATTCATAAAATCAATCATCATGAATTGGAAATACATACGTATTTCGTCAATACTCAATGATGAATCAGTGCAGTTATAAGTTAGTTTAAAATATTCTCGACAGATTACTAGCAATTTAATAAATTCTATTTATAGCTGCATGAGTTTAAGCTAGAAATTATAATTTATTTTGCTAACCACTTAAACACGTCAACTAGAGAATATAACAGACTTACAATTTAATTACTTCTGCACAGAAATCTAGCTAGTGAAATGAAATAAGCGATTATCACTGAATCACTCAACAATACTAGATATATAATATATTTACCTCCAGACAGAACTACAGGCGATCGCACAAACTTAGAATTTATTCACTCATATAGTTAGTCTAGAAGCTCGGCAAAATGTCGAGTCAAACTAAGAACTTCGCTATGCAAGCTTATTTCCTTAGCACCAGCAACCTGTCTACTGCAAAATGTGGAGAACTGAATGAATAGTCTAAGCTACTCGTGTAGATATATGAAAACGGACAAAAGATCCCACGCTATTACGAAAACCCGAAATAGCGCCGGTCTCTCTCTCTCCCCCTCTCTCTCTTAACACTTCACATTAACTTAGACGCTGGCCATAACTGCCAAAACGCGTCTTCACACCTACTACGACATGTCTCATTTCTGAGCGATGCAGATTGGCGCCTTCCACACCTCACGCCGAGAATCTAGCCAAAGAAAAACTCGTGTCAGATGAAAATGTAGACACATGTCTGCTCTCTATGTCTGACGAGACGAATTCTCACACTATTTCGTTCACATCCAGGGACTGACATATTACGCAATAAAATGCGTTACTATTATGAGAAAAGAACCAGGCGAAAGTCAGAATGGGAAAGTAATATTTTGTCGCAAACGAACGAATGCGAAAAACAGGAAAAGGATAAAAGAGCGATAATAAAGTAGAGGACAACGGTAGAAAAGAAAAGAATATAGAAAATTTATTGATCATAAATCTCTATGCGACATTAGGGCTAAGCTCTATCTATTGCAGTATCTCTCTTATGTCTAGATTAATCCGACTTTTCACTGGAGCAGCCTAAACATGGCAAAGCACAACATGGTTCATGCATCGATGCCTTAAATACACATTTTCTCCGGTTCTACACCACTTCCAGTGAAAATCTAGATATCTGCCAATAGCTAATGATCCCTATTATCGAATTGAGTCCTTCATTACCAACTTATACCGTTATTAACTGCACAGTGCCTTTCGAAAAATTGTCAACACTTTCTCGTCTTCCTACTAAAAGGCCTTACAAATTATTAGCATTGCGTGACTCGAGCTGCCGTTTTGATTGGTTGTTTCGCTTCACGGAATTTCTGTGCGGTGTAATGTTTTGAATGAGGCCGAGATAGGATTCAGACTTCATCACACCGCATGTAAGAGGCATCTTAAACAAGTTGCCTTAACTGTTTCTCTGAGCCAGGAGTCTGTGATCCCAAAGACAATTTTGGGGTGAGTTGTACATTTATAATTCTATATTTTACATTATGAACACGTGAAATAATATGTATATATTGACATGTGAATATTAATATGTGGAAACTGCTAGTGGATGCCCAAGTCATACGAGGCTGGCAACCTCGGCATATAGAATGATGATTTCATGAACCACCACTGCGAGGGCTCGTGACTGCTTTATGCAAGTTTCTTATAGAGAACCAAAAGCAGAGGTAGTCCCAAGTTCCAAATGGAGCAGGGAGTGAATGATGGGAGAAATGAAGTACATACTTATTATATTGTTAACCTTTTCAACCAATGTAGAGGTAAATGTAAACCTATTCAATCTACATGTAATAGAAGCTTTCCGCTCACTGGGATTAAGATTAATTCTCAGAGAGGGTAAAGTTCTAAGGTAGATGGGATTATGGGATGAAAAGATGGGGAGACGGCACATAACTGTGTCGGAAATACTCAATACTGAAGAGGGTATTTGTTTTCTTCTTTTGTGACACTAGTCGGTGGTACCAATTGAGAGTCCTATCTCTGGAACAAGTGAGAGTATAAGTGGCCTGAAGTCGACACTAGACACCATCATCAGACGGGTCTTAAAGACGCTGGACCAGCTTTGTGATTACTCCTTGATACTTCTTGGAACGTGTCACAACTTTCAGACTTGACCAGTGACGGTTGAACCAGTCATCTATTAGCAAAGAACCAAACATCAGCGGGAGCAGAAACCATCAAACTATTGGCAGCTAAGTACAAAATTAAACGCCGCCAAGTGTACTGTCCATTTTTCGAAAACCATAACATCACCCTGTGATGAGTATTTAAAAAAAAATTAAATTATCCATTTTAAACTGTTAAATTAATTGATTATTAAATTTGTTATTTGTGTATATACAAATTTAACGTTGATTTAATCATTTTGAATGTACTGCACCCGTATGTCTCAGTCATCTTAAATACACTTAAAACAGAGCTACTAAATTAAGATTTCGCTGAATTAAATCAGCGGGGGGCTTGAACAAGCTAATTTATAAGATTAATCATTTATATCCATCTTCACAAAAGGCGGCGGAAAAGATACAGTTAACGTGCTAAGACTTATTCAGCATCGTTCTCGATTTCTTAAATATCTTGGGAATACTCCCTCGAGGTAGAAGCATCATTATCCTTCTATCTACAACTTTGCCAAGAGTAATCTAGTGCGAAGTTAGACGCCTTGGAAGACCCACATTAGACACTCTAGGTTTTGGCCCCTGTTGGATTCTACTGCACAGCAAACGGAGGAAACCGGTGGCAGTATGGTAGAGTAGATAGTTTAACATCATGGTATGGTAGATAGTTTAACACCTTGGTATGGAAGAGTAGATAGTTTAACACCATGTATGGTAGAGTAGTAGTTTAACACCATGGTATGGTAGATAGAGTAGAAAGTTTAACACCATGGTATGGTAGATATCGTAGATAGTTTAACACTATGGTATGGTAGATAGATATATAAAATCGAGGAAGTTGAGGGGAACTGCAGTAAGACGTGGACAATGGATGGGTTTGAAAAAAAATCGAAAAAAGGTGATTCGTCTTACGAGGACAAAAGACAAAGAAAGTAGTCTACGTTACGGCCACAAGGCCTTCGTCAGGAAAAGAAAGAAAGTGAAGGCTAGATAGGAGACATAAGAACTTAAAAGAATATAAAAATAAATATAAAAAAATAAATTAATTAATTAATAAAACCTAGGTACTTCCCTGAAGGCGAAGCATCTAAATCTTATCACGCTTGGTTGAAAAAGGGCCCTTTTTCAACCAAGCGTGATAAGATTTAGATGCTTCGCCTTCAGGGAAGTACCTAGGTTTTATTAATTAATTAATTTATTTTTTTATATTTATTTTTATATTCTTTTAAGTTCTTATGTCTCCTATCTAGCCTTCACTTTCTTTCTTTTCCTGACGAAGGCCTTGTGGCCGCAACGTAGACTACTTTCTTTGTCTTTTGTCCTCGTAAGACGAATCACCTTTTTTCGATTTTTTTTCAAACCCATCCATTATGGTAGATAGAGTAGATAGTTTAACATCATTGTATAGTAGATAGTTTAGCACAATGGTATGGTAGATATAATAGATAGTTTAACACCATGGTATGGTAGATAGAGTAGATAGTTTAACACCATTGTAAAGTAGATAGAATAGATAGTTTAACACCATTGTATGGTAGATAGAGTAGATAGTTTAACACTATGGTATGGTAGATAGAATATATAGTATAACACCATGGTATGGAAGATAGAGTAGATAGTTTAACACCATGGTATGGTAGATTGAGTAGATAGTTTAACACTATGGTAAGGCAGAGTAGATAGTTTAACACTATGGTATGGTAGATAGAGTAGATAGTTTAACACCATGGTATGGTAGATAGTTTAACACCATGGTATGGTAGATAGAGTAGATAGTTTAACACCTTGGTATGGTAGACTGAGTAGTTAGTTTAACACCATGGTATGAAAGACAGAGTAGATAGTTTAACACCATAATATGGTAGATAGTTTAACACCATGATATGGAAGATAGAGTAGATAGTTTAACACCATGGTATGGAAGATAGAGTAGATAGTTTAACACCGTGATATGGAAGGTAAGTAGATAGTTTAACACCATGATATGGAAGACAGTTAACAGCTTCTTCTTGTTCTGCTTACAAAGTCGGCTATTTTGTGTCAGTTCCTGATCTGTTTTCCTCATTGTAAGCCCAATCCTTATGTACTTTTTTTTTTTAAACTTTAGTTATCAACAGTTAACTTGACCTATCTTAGCCACGTCTAGACTAGTCGGTTTTTTAAACGGTCTGGTTGTGAAAGTTTTGCACCTCACAAACATTTCCTTAACTCTGAATTGTTTCCTGCTCTAGTTATGTTTGGGGTTGTTAAAATTGATTTCACTTCCTCAGTTGCCTTGTGTAATGAGAATGTGCTGACGCAATTAGAATAATTGTCGACCTACCAAGCTGTGTCATCTTGCGTTTGACATTCCATTTTCTGAAACGATAAAAGACGCCCACTAGTTTCCTTCCTATTATTTAGTTGAACCTTATGTACTGGGTGTATACGAACGTTGCATTGGCAGAATGGCTAGAGCGCTGGCCTTTCGCGTCAAAGGTACCTGGTTCGAAACATAGTGGCGCCACGCTCCAGTCTACTCAGCTGTAAGTAGGTACCTGACTGTGCTCTTGAGTTAGGGAAGGCAAAGTTAGCGAGGAAGGTCGCCCCACCTTTCGAAGCTGGACATTTTGTAATGAAGTATCTCCCACTTGACTGCTGTAGGACTACCTGTACTGGGTGAAGGCCCTGGGGGGCTCTATCAGGGGGCATTCAAAGAATAGAATAGCTGCTCTCTTATGCATGTCGTTGTGGTGAGTTGGGACTTAAATATAGTATAAAGTACTTAGTGTACTGACTGAGATCAGCTGTGAAGGTATCTGAAGTTAATAGGTTTGGTGTGTGTAGCGTAGCAAAATGTGTTGTTGTGTATATGTGTTGATAAATGTTCTGTGGAGGATGTCACACTTGCCACACAACGTTGAGGGTGTTGTACTTCATCTGCTTCTCTAAAGGTATAACAATCCTGGCCTTTGCAGAGTAGTGTGCCACCCTCAGACACCAGGGATGATGAGGCGTAGTAGCATGGTGTCTTTTGTCTGGTATAAGTGTGTAGGATGTAGATGTGTATTCAGACAGTGAGCATTACAAGCAAGGCAATCCACACAAGGACGTCACGTTAACTCACGACGTGAAAAGTCAATGATGCTTGCAACAGCTAGTGACGGTTTTGTATAATTTATTATAAACGCCACAATGACGAAGTGTGTAGACATAAACAAGCAGGTACATCATAGGTACGATCAAACAGTCATTATTACATATGTCGTCAATTCAACAGGCACAGCAGACAGCATCAAAATAATGTGCATTATATGCATTTTAGGATATCGTGACGAGCAGTACATGTAGTCAGGTAGTAAACTTCCCCTTTTCATAAGAGCTAGAAGATATCAACTAGGAGATTAAAGATGGTCTCCTCGATTTGACCTCAACAAGATAGGCGTGTCTTTTGAGCGCCACATTATCGTCCTCTATGTTCCTTATACAGCAAAGGTATCAAACCTAGATCCATCAACAAAGTTCAGGAAGCAAATAGTCCGTAGGACAGGCATCAATCGATGCGTGACAATCTAAGTGGATCGTGAGCTGAGCAAACTAGTCATATCGTAGACTTTAGAATAAGGCAAGCTAAGCAAAAGTCAACATCACAAGATGGCGATAAAGTTACTCAGCCAAAAAAAAGGGATTTAATTACCTGTTCATAAGGAATTAAATGAATAATCACATATGCCTCCAGGCATTAGGAATAACACAGAGATATATCATCTCAAGATAGGAACAACAATCATGAGGACTCCTTCCTGAATAAACTAAGCGAAGACTAGCACATAGCTACGTCTCGCCTTCACAGCTTCTCAGCACAGACTGACCTGGGCGGAAATCGTTTTACCAACGCCACAAAAAGGGACATGCGCAGAACAACGCGAATCGAATACAACTCAGGCCAATTTACGAAACGAAGAATGTTCTACAATGTTCGACTTAAGACCTATTACCTTAAAAGGAAATGAATCTTGAAACATTGCGATTGCCAACTGTTTTCAAAGAACTGACGATCTGAGCGCTCCATATATGGTCGTGACTCAAAATCGCTCACACAGCTATCGGCAACCCTAGCTATCAAGATAAGACAACTTCTTAACGATAGCTATCAAGATTAGACGACTGTAGAAATAAAAGTGACTACAATTTCATGAGTTCCTTCCCATGCATTAAAAATGAATCTAGTCAGAATGCATGGTCAGAATAAGTTGCTACAAGTTTTTAGCAGCAACATTACCGCCACCTCCCGATTAAAAAAAAAATGTGCAACATTTTTTTTTTAAATATCCAAGAGTAAAACCAAAAAACGGTTTAACAACGCACGAATTATGCGGGGATAAGTAATTGCACTGCCTAATATGAGGCTAAATTGACACATAAAGTGTCTGGTGAGAATATTTCTCAACAGATAAAAAATCTGATTTAAAAAATATCGGGGAGGTGCCACCAACACACACTACGCTTGCATGAAAATACAATATAAATATGCAAGTTCATATCATTATAATCAAATAGCAGTGTCATAATCTAATACCGCTTAGAATGGATGTACACATCTGATATTGAATGTTAAATATTACATTATCTAAATGTTTAATATTACCATTACACAATGAAATTAAATATAAATGAAGATCGAGGACACATCTCCTGTCGTTCCAAAGAAACTGTACAATGTGGAACTCTCCATGTTTGACAATAGAAAGGTAGCTTCTCAGATCAACAATAACGTGCTGAGAAAAAACAAACAATATAATTCTATTTAATAGCCATTATGTTTCATACTATGCAATACATTATTATTAATAATTGTGACCGAGTGAACTTTCGGCCCTTATATTAACTACTCAGTCTTCTTCTTATATTAAAGATGGGAACAGAAGAAGATGCTAACAAAGCACAATAGTATGTGTTCACCTAAAGTGAGGACAGATGTGCTGATGTATTGTAGTAATATAGGTGTGTTATGGCTCTGTCGTATATCTAGAAATAGAACAGAAGTATTAGTTGGAATCATGTGGGCATCTAGACAGAATGTCAGCCATCACATTATCCGACCCACGGATAGCTCGTACCGTGAAGTGAAAAGGTTGAAGAGCAATAGCATATCGAGTGGATCTCGAACTCTTCAAGTTCTTAGTCTGAATAGCTGTAAGAGCTTTCTGATCAGTTTCTAGAATGAAATGTGCGCCCAGGAGGAATCTTTGTAGTTTGAGAATAGACCAAACCATAGCTAACAATTCACGGTCTAAAACCGAGTAGTTCCTCTCTGCCGCATTTAGTTTTCTAGAAATGTACATGACAGGATGCAGAGTTTCAGCATATTCCTGCATAAGTGCTGCTCCGATCCCAGTGGATGAAGCATCACTTCGAAGAACAAAAGTTCTATCAAGAGTAGGTAATCTTAGGATGGGAGGAGAAGAAAATATACTTTTAATCTGGTCTAAGGAAGATTGACATTCCTGAGACCAACGAATCAGATTAGGTGACCCTTTCTTCAACAACGTTGACAGAGGTGCCATTATCGAAGATAGATTCGGAATAAATCTCCCATAGAATTGGATTAAACCCCAGAAAATCCGGACTTGTTTCTTCGTTTTAGGTACAGAGATGTTCAATATTTTCGAAGTATTGTGGTCTTCTGTCTTCAAGAGACCATGACCAACACGATGACCCAAGAAAGAAATTTCACCAAAACCAATATAAGCTTTAGAAGGTTTTGCTGTCAGATTATACTCACGTAGAGTAGACAGTAGGTCATATAAACCCAGATAGTGATCTTCCCAAGAATCACTGAAGAGACAGATATCATCTAAGTAAGCGATGACATCTGAACGATGAGAAAGAATTCGACGCATCATGCGAACGAAAGTAGCAGGGGCGTTCATAAGACCGAAAGGCATTACATTCCATTGAAATAAACCCCTAGGTGTAGAGAAAGCAGTCAGAGGTTTGGCATGATCTGCTAAAGGCACTTGCCAATAACCTTTTGACAAGTCAAGTTTAGTGAAGAATCTAGAATTAGAAAGTCTACTAAGTAGATCCTCTAGTAAAGGCATAGGTTCAGCATCGAACTTTGTGACTTGATTTAATTTGCGATAATCAACGCAAATTCGTATGTTTTTATCTTTCTTCCGAACAATAACCATGGAAGAAGAATATGGAGAAGTCGATGGTTCAATTATGTTTAATTGGATCATTTCATCCAATTCCTTTTCCACTTGTGACTGAAAGTGTATAGGGATAGGATACGGCCTAACCCTAATAGGATTACTGTCGGTAAGAATTATGTCATGTTCTATGACATTCGTGTGACCAGGGATGTCGGTTAGAACATCCTTAAATGTCTGTAACATCGACGAGACTTGACGATGTTCATCAACAGAAAGATTAGGAGAAATGGACACATCTTTCCAAGATTCCATAGAATGTAGTGGAACCACTGGAAGAGGGAGATCGACATCAGAAAAAACAGATTCCTCATCCTGTATGACAGACAGGGATGAGTAATGACCATGAGGTACCGAAGATTCGTCCGTTGCCTGAAAAATAGGCAGCAAATAGTCTGGACGCTCATGAAATTCCGTCAGCATGTTGATATGGAAAGTCTTATGCTTTCCATCTATATCGACCACATAGTCAACATCGGAAATTCGTGAGACTATTGCATATGGACCTTTCCATGCAATCAGAAGTCTATTTTCCCTACTGGGGAGTAGGACGAATGCTTTGTCACCTGGACAAAGTTGTCGTAGACATCTGTTCTTGTTAGCAAACTGCCTTGCTTTTTCTTTAGCAATTTCTGACGAAGCAGTCGCTAGTTTGCATGCCTCAATGATCTTTTGCCTCAGAGCAATGACATACTCATATGAAGATTGAGTGTCATCACTAATATCATCGGCAGTGATGAGATCGTGTAATAAAGACATAGGGCCGCGCGGACGCGCGCCAAAGACAAGTTCAAAGGGAGAAAATCCTGTGTGCTCATTTGGGACCTCTCTATAGGCAAAGAGAGCCGCAGGTAAAACCCTGTCCCAATCTTGAGGATGGTCTTCAGTTATCTTACCAAGTAAAGTCTTGAGCGTTCTATTCAGACGCTCAACTAACCCATTAGACATAGGATGATAGATGCTACTGAGAGATCTTTTAATGTGTAAGGTAGACATTACTTGAGACATAGTATCAGATATGAGTTGAGTTCCATGGTCTGACAGTATTTCTCTGGGGAACCCCAAGCGAGAAAATATCAGCCAAAGAGCATCTGCGATATCTGTAGTAGATATGCTCTTTAGAGGGATAGCCTCTGGCCAACGTGTGCACATATCGACACATGTAAGAATAAACTGATGTCCTCTGGCCGACTTTATCTTAAAAGGGCCAATAATATCTATGGCCATTTTCTGGAATGGCCGAATAGGGATGTCAGCAGCCTGGATAGGCGCAGCATGTCGTGGTCCTCTAGATTTGACCTCCTGACATACCTGACATGATCGGCAGTATATACGGATGTCCTTGTTAACAAAGGGCCAAAAGAAAGCCGCAAGGACTCTCGACTTTGTACGGGAAAATCCCATGTGTCCAGCACATTGCGAGTCATGAGCATGTTGCAATATTTGCACTCTCATACTCTTGGGAACAAGAATTTGCGAATGTGCTGACGTAGCCGAGTCTTGTACCATACGTACAAGTACGCCGTTTTTCATTTCTATCCAAGATTTTCTTTGTGTATCCTTATTTGGATCACCTTTCTTCGCAAGAATGAAGAATTTCTTTAGCGTAGGATCTTCTTCTTGTAATTTTATGAACGAGTCACGAGAAATAACCAAGGTACTATCTTGGCTATGAACTTCATTATCATTATTCAACGAAGTTTGCGGTGTTTGTAGAGCTTGTGCTCTTGTAACCACTGCATTGGTAGCTTGCATATTATCATCTTCCCAAGCAGCAATCTGCTGTGGGGTACATTCCCTAACTCCGTGGATACGACCAATAATAAGGTCCGCAATAGGATTAGGTAAGAGACAGGCATGCACATCTCCCGTAAAGAAAGGAGTGGCAATGTGAATTATAGCAGTAGGATATTTCTCTAGAGTGCCGCCAAATGTGACACATTTGATAACCCTTCCTGTCGCACAGGATGGATCTACAAGCGATTGTCTAACACCAATAGTGGTGCATCCGGAATCGAAAAGTAGTGAGACCGGAGTATTATTAACAAGACCCTTATGTAGGATTAGAGAACCTCTCCCGTCATGTGCAACCGAAGCAGGAAGAGCGGGGAGAGGGTGACCACAACTCAAAGTCGATATTGTAGTCGGTTCGAACAAAGTACTGCATTGGGGGCACTTGTTTGCTCTCCCAAAGTCAAAAGAAGAACAAGTGACAGCGTCAGAGTTTTTATTATCAGAAACCTGATTACAGGCTCCCTGAGATTCTTGTTGAACCGAGTTAGCCTGCTGATATCTCTTTTTTTTGTATTGAGATCTACCGCGACTACTATTACCTCTGAAGTTATCACTGTTGTTATTGTCTCTGTAGTTATTATTGTCTCTATTATAATTATTATTATCATGTCCACATTGATGTGAACATCTATTTGTTTGGTTTTGAGGTTTACGTGAGGAAAAGCCTCTGTTACCATATCCTCTTCTGAAATGCCTAAAATTATTAGGTTGGAAGTAACGAGGACTGTCAGCTCGTCTCCAATTCTTCGACGAAGAATCACCCTGAAATTGATTTCCATAGTTTTGACCGTAACTACGGTTACTTTTCTTATCAAAATTTTGTTGGAATCTATTACTAGTGTTTTGACTATAAGGTGCTGCCGAAGCAACTGGCAGACCTTCTTTTACTTTAGAGTTACCAATGGTTGCGTGAGGATGAGCAGTTATGTATTGGCTACAGAAATCTTCCATTTCTTTTATTGTTTTAGGTTTACGTTCATGAAGGAAAGCAAGGAAAGACTCATTAACAGAAGACATGACTTTGTCTCTAAGTATTAAGTCCATAAGTCCTTCATAAGTTTTTTCTGTCTTAGACAGCTCCACCCAACGTAAAAAAGTAAGACGTGTCTTTGAAATAAATTCAGAGAATTGCACACCAGTTTCTGGTAACATATTTTTAAATTGAAGACGATAGCCGTCTTCGTCAAGTTGGTATTTTTTTAACAATATAGCCCTGACAACATCATAGTTGTTCTTGTCAGGCTCATCTACCATGCTTAACATACTCAAAGCATCACCTCTAAGTATTTTGGACAAATGATAAACCTGCAATGATTTATCTATGTTATGTACTTTACATGAAGTTTCAAATCTGTCCAAATAGAATGTTATATCGTCGATGGAAGCATTGAATGGTGGTAGGTTAAGTTTGAAAGTGCTTGCATTAGTCTTATCTGAGACCTTATTTGCATCATTAGCATTACCTATGTTCATCACCCTTAATTTCTCAACTTCCAAAGCTAAGAGTTTTTCTTCATGCTCCATTTTTGCTTTTCTCTCATCAGACTCTCTTTGTAACTTCCTTTCTTCAGCTTCAGCTTGTTTTTCTAACCTTTTATTTTCAGCCTCTATTTCAAGTCTTTTATTTTCAGCCTCTTTTTCAAGTCTTTTATTTTCAGCCTCTATTTCAAGTCTTTTATTTTCAGCCTCAAGTCTTTTCTCTTCAGCTTTTGCTTCTGCTTCTCTTTTTTGTTTTTCCATTTCCATTTGGAATCTTTTTTCATCCACCTACATTTGCAGTTTCTTTTGTTCAGCTTCCATTGCTTTATCATATGGAGCAGTTGCAAATTCTTCTAACTTATCACCAGTCTTCCCAAGCAATTTACCCTGCTCAATAAAGTGCTCAAATGTAGCCATGATGAGTAATAATATGAGTCCACAACCTGAAATAATTAATTATCTTATTTCAAATTTAATTATAACAAGTCTTAAATGAAGCACTTGTTTACTCACAACACTATATTATTATCCCAATCTCTGTGGGAAACAAGTCTTATATCAAAGAACTTGTGTATATACCTTTTTGAAATATCATCAATCAACTCTTGATCATAGGTGCACTTCCCATTCAATAGTGCACAATACTATTCATCATTTATTAATCATCAGTGTAGTAGTAATGCATAAGCATAACCCACTATTAAATGTGAATTAACTACTATAAGTGTAACCAATGACTATGTAAACACAATCACAATGTAAACAATAACAATGTAAACATTACACTGTAAACAATACAATGTAAACAATACAATGTAAACAATAACAAAGATTTAGCAACAATACGAATACATTCGTAGAAATCAACAAAAAATAAAGCGAAAATTAAAGAAATATCACAAAAAATGTGATGATATCTACGAGGATATTAGACAATACACATGACACCACAGTGTATAAACAAAAATGTTGTATGAAACTAAACTATAGTAAAGAGGAGGCTAGCAAATACAAACAAATCAAAACAAAACTAAAGAATGCAGAAAAATAACGAAAACAATACTAACACATGTCATCACAACTAACAAAAAATAGCAACAGCAGTCGCTTTGCAAATTCCAGTATCGGAAATTTGCACACCCTATAGAAAACGCTCACGATAGACGACCTCTATCACGTGGTATGATCTAAGGGAGACTCCGCCCAACCGAAAACCCGCAGAAACATAAACATATAAATATAAATATACAAATAACATATAAACATATAACATGTAAAGAAAAGAATGAGATGAAACACAGAAGACTCAGTAGAAGTATAAGGGCACAGTTCACAAACAAACAGGCCACTTAACTTATGGGTATCCAAACGTCAGCCACAGCAGAAAAAACAGATGACAATCAGCGTCCTAAGGAATGAAGTTCCAACGATGATGGTACATCTGAACTGCTCCAACTGCCATGACGATGGTACTTGAGCTTCTAAACAGTACAGGAAGTGTACAGGTAGTGTAAATAACGGCACTTGACCTTCTTATTCAACCGTAAATATGTTTGAATTCGGTACTTGGCCTTCTGAAAATGAACTCGAAACAACCAGCACTTGACCTTCATACAACGACAGCAACAGTCTGTGATATCCGGCAATATGTAATAACGCCGGGTACTGTCAAATTTCTTGCTTCTGGCAAAAAGTTACAATTTCGACCTTTTCCGGGCAACGCCGAGTACTTTCATAATTCTGTATGTAGATGTAGAATGAAAAATCGCTGTATGTTGATTTCTTGAACTATGCAGTTCGTTGAGTTCTTGTTGAATGAAGTGGGTAAGGGACCCCGTGTATGCTGGTACCAGAACAAACCAGCTTATGGCCACCAAATGTTGCGTAGCAAATGTTGCGTAAGTATATATGTGTTGATAAATGTTCTGTGGAGGATGTCACATTTGCCACACAACGTTGAGGGTGTTGTACTTCATCTGCTACTCTAAAGGTATAACAATCCTGGCCTTTGCAGAGTAGTGTGCCACCCTCAGACACCAGGGATGATGAGGCGTAGTAGCATGGTGTCTTTTGTCTGGTATAAGTGTGTAGGATGTAGATGTGTATTCAGACAGTGAGCATTACAAGCAAGGCAATCCACACAAGGACGTCACGTTAACTCACGACGTGAAAAGTCAATGATGCTTGCAACAGCTAGTGACGGTTTTGTATAATTTATTATAAACGCCACAATGACGAAGTGTGTAGACATAAACAAGCAGGTACATCATAGGTACGATCAAACAGTCATTATTACATATGTCGTCAATTCAACAGGCACAGCAGACAGCATCAAAATAATGTGCATTATATGCATTTTAGGATATCGTGACGAGCAGTACATGTAGTCAGGTAGTAAACTTCCCCCTTTCCATAAGAGCTAGAAGATATCAACTAGGAGATTAAAGATGGTCTCCTCGATTTGACCTCAACAAGACAGGCATGTCTTTTGAGCGCCACATTATCGTCCTCTATGTTCCTTATACAGCAAAGGTATCAAACCTAGATCCATCAACAAAGTTCAGGAAGCAAATAGTCCGTAGGACAGGCATCAATCGATGCGTGACAATCTAAGTGGATCGTGAGCTGAGCAAACTAGTCATATCGTAGACTTTAGAATAAGGCAGGCTAAGCAAAAGTCAACATCACAAGATGGCGATAAAGTTACTCAGCCAAAAAAAAGGGATTTAATTACCTGTTCATAAGGAATTAAATGAATAATCACATATGCCTCCAGGCATTAGGAATAACACAGAGATATATCATCTCAAGATAGGAACAACAATCATGAGGACTCCTTCCTGAATAAACTAAGCGAAGACTAGCACATAGCTACGTCTCGCCTTCACAGCTTCTCAGCACAGACTGACCTGGGCGGAAATCGTTTTACCAACGCCACAAAAAGGGACATGCGCAGAACAACGCGAATCGAATACAACTCAGGCCAATTTACGAAACGAAGAATGTTCTACAATGTTCGACTTAAGACCTATTACCTTAAAAGGAAATGAATCTTGAAACATTGCGATTGCCAACTGTTTTCAAAGAACTGACGATCTGAGCGCTCCATATATGGTCGTGACTTAAAATCGTTCACACAGCTATCGGCAACCCTAGCTATCAAGATAAGACAACTTCTTAACGATAGCTATCAAGATTAGACGACTGTAGAAATAAAAGTGACTACAATTTCATGAGTTCCTTCCCATGCATTAAAAAATGAATCTAGTCAGAATGCATGGTCAGAATAAGTTGCTACAAGTTTTTAGCAGCAACAGTGTGTAATGCAGATGACCTTACTTGCTGCCACATTTATATCTCAATCAGACTAATTCTTAATCAATATGAATGTTGGCTTCGTTAAGTGTCTAGGGTAATGCAAAAGTGAGTGTGTGTAATAACCTCAATACAAAACATATACCAACAAATATTAATTTCTAAGATAAAATCAACTAACTCCAGCGGTTAAGTTTTATAATGAAAAATTTTCTGTTAAACTTTATTGGTCCTGAGCCCAAATGTTCTTTTGGCCAGGACTTTAGTCATTGATAATCAGTTTGATGGAATCTTATATATTTACAAATATGTATATGCAATTATTTACAAGCAATAGACCATGTGTCCATAATGCATGAAATCAATCTTCAACTGGGTATTTTTTTCTCTATCTAATTACTTGTTCCTTGAAGCTGGTAAGGGATATACATCATCCCAATTGTTCTCTTTATCACTCTTATGGCCTCTGTTGTACTGTTTTTAGTTTTGGAGGAAAAGTTTATTCACTTGAGGAGATTGTCCTAGAAAATATGCAGTAATGATAAGTTGCTCCAGGCCAGATATATCACTTATCTGTGCCTGGGATTCATAATGATTGCAGTCTATTTTGCCACACGCTTCAGGCCCTCTGGTCTACAATCTCTCTCTTAACAGCTGTTGTCAGAGATGACTTGATCTAGTGCTGAATATTTCTGACAGCATCAGCCAAGTACCAGCAGGAAACCCCTGTCAAAGCAAGTATGATCCTGTCTTAATATCAAACTAATTCCTCCAATTTTACCTGTAAACATGCATGTAATAAAAAGAACATGGTCAGCTCTTTCTGACAACCAAGCTTCTCCACTTTCATGTGATGGAACCAATAGTACCAGTTTTCTTTTTCATTTTTCCCTTATGGAGACAACACCTCTGTCATTCCAGCCATACTTCACCATGCAATAAGATAGGTGTAATGTTTCAGCATGATCATCATATATATATATTGATAGTTCTCACTTTCTCAAATGGTCCATGGTATAATACATCAACAACTAGGCCATGCCCAAGCCTGCCATGGAACCATTTAGTTACAACCTTTTGTCATGGCCTTTTCTTATACACAACCAATTTTTCAAATTAAAAAAGTCAATAAAATCAATCTTACCACATAGAAAGGAAATAACACAGGTTACGACGAATAAGGCACTAGAGAATGGCACATATCTAGATTTGCCCACTGTTTCAGACTGCTTTCGGTCGATATAATTTATAAACCACAGCACAAGTCTGACATCGCTCCTGCTCTTATGAAAATCTTTTGAAACTGGCAACGAGCAGCGTACTATTTCGTTCAATTCAAATGCTTCGACCAATCGCTCAAAGCCTAACTATATTTTGAATGAATTTTAAAAAAAAATTATCCCATTTACTACGCGTTACTATCAACAACTATATTCGTATATATAGTTTAGCCAATCACACATCGGCTTGCTTTAAATTCTAGCCAATCTTTTACTCCGTACTATTTCAGCTCTCGTTCCTCTACGTGTTTTCAAAAACATCATGCCATTTTATCTAACAGATATGACCAGACCATGCCAGTTTCCCTATGTTTTATACCAATATTTTAGTATCTAATGGACCATTTTGATAATTTATTACATATTCCAAGTCCACTAGTCTTAAGGTACCCAATTATATGATTATCATGAGAACAAATGGCCCATTTAAAATTCCTGTCTTTTATCGATCTCAGTTGTTTATTTTTAACTTCCACTGTCCGCATCCTTTTTAACTGTTCTGTCAGGATTTCTGACGTAAACCAGTATTGTGTCATGTTTCCTAATAAGCGTTTTTCAGGTTTTTAAACCTAACTCTCGTAGTTGTAGTGTTTTTTTTTATCACGGTCTATTTGAAAAAAAGTTAGTGCTTCTGACCTTTCGCGCGGGGAGGGTTGTATTAATTGTATATCGCGAGACGCGGGTTAGCGCCGCATGCGTTCCCGCTTTCAGCCCTCCCTCTCTCTATCGCAAGTCCATCCGTCCTTTCGTTTATGTTAACGTGGTGTAATTAATGCTAGTATTAATTTAGGTCATTAATCAGCTTGCGTATCTCAAGGTTTTCTTAGAAATGCAGTACACGTTTTATTGTAGAAAGCGTGTAGTGATGTAGTAGGCTTTACTATCAACGTGAAACGTTACAATTTGCAGACGAAGTAGAAAACAAGGGGGATTTTTGTACGCCATTGTGACAGCACTGTACTTTTACCATTTCTCTTTCCTTTTATTGAATTTATGTGTTAGGCTTTGCATTTACCTTTTAATTTATATATGTGGATTTAGAATGTTTCACGACAGTCGTAAGAGGCAACTGCTGTGAGGATGTGCAAGGGGTAGCAACCTAATCATACCAAACAATCTGCTGTAATACCACTTCTGCAAGAGCTCGTCAATGCTTTGATTAAGTCCCTTCCTGTGTTAGAGAATCAGCAGCATTGGTGATTCCATGTTCGATAAGGAACGAAAAGAGAACAGAAGAAGAAAGAAAACTGGATGGATAACAAAAAAAAAAAATTTTTAACATTTTATTTTGATTTTGGATTTCTGATCGAAGTATTTATTTTTAATTAAATAAATTGCCTGCACATTTTTTGTTCTATTGGTTATGATTTATCATCATCATCTCATCTCAGCCCGTAACCCGTCATGGGTCGTAGGGGTGCCATGGTGGAAGCATCAGCAGACAGGGTCCTCCACTGCTCTCTATCCTCAGCAATGCGTACAAGTGTGGAAAAACCGTGTCCTGCCCATTCTTTGATGTTATCAGCCCAGGATTTTCTCTGCCTTCCTCTTCTCCGTTTACCTTCGACTGTTCCCTGAAGGATCGTTTTCGAAAGGGAGTCATGACGAGTTACATGCCCAAACCAGGCAAGCTTTCGACGTTTCACTGTTGACAAAAGTGGTTCTTGGTGGCCTGCATAGGTGTTTATCTTCTCTCTAACATAGACATTTGTTTTGTGCTCTTTATAGCAAATGCGCAAAATTCTTCTATAACATTTATGCTCGAAAGCCTGAATCCTTCGCTCCGTATCTGCAGTGAGTGTCCAGCTCTCACACCCATACAAGAGAATAGATAATACAAGTGATTTGTATAATTTGATCTTCACAGGAAAACTGATGTTACTTTTCCAGATCACATTCAACCTTGTCATGGCAGCTGAGGCCATCTCAAGTCTTGTCTTGATTTCTTTAATTGATCTTCCATCACTGCATATAGTGGACCCGAGATATTTAAAGGTGTTAACTTCTTCTAACGTTTGCCCATTTAACGTAATGTTGGTCGGAACATGTTTCTTATGGCTATTCACCAATATCTTGCTTTTTTCTATATTAATTTCCATCCCATACGTTCTTGTTACTTTCTCCAGTCTAGAGGTAAGGTCTTGAAGTTCTGATTCTGATCCAGCTATCAGATCAATATCATCAGCAAAACGTAGGTTGCACAGAGGTCGGCCTCCAATCGATATGGTTGATTTATAATCGTAGAGAGCCTCTTGCATAATATGTTCTAGATAAATATTAAAGAGCACTGGGGACAGGATACATCCCTGCCGAACTCCTACAGTTGTTTTGAAAAATTCTCCAATGTCGTTGCTTGCAAAAACAGCACTGCTTGCGTCCTTGTATAGTGCTTCAATGATATCTATGATGTTGGTATCAAAATTGAATTTTTTCATTACTTGCCATAAGCCTTCACGCCAGACTCGATCGAAGGCTTTTGTGAAATCGATGAAGTTATGGTATAAATCGTGTTGATGTTGGAGATGTTTTTCGATAAGTAATCTAATATTGAAGATTTGTTCTGAGGTACTTCTTTTTGGTCTAAAGCCAGCCTGTTCCTCTGACAAGATTTCTTCTGATTTCTGTTTTATTCTGTTCAAAAGTATCCTTAACATCACCTTACTTGGATGACTAATAAGGCTAATGGTTCTGTAGCTCTTGCACATTTTTAGATTTCCTTTCTTTGGAAGCGGTATTACTAATGACTGCGTCCATTGTTTTGGCCATTTTTTTGTACTCCATATCTTCTGGCAAATTGTTGTCATGATTTTTACTATATCTGGTCCTCCATATTTCAAGAGCTCTGCTGGGATATTATCCACACCCGGTGACTTCCCTCCTTTCATCGAACATATAGCCTCTTCCACTTCTTCCCGTAATATTGCTGCATTTCCGAGTTCCCTGTTTTCGCACTTAATGTTGTTTAATATGCCTAAGTTAGTGTCAAGTTTACAGTTATATAATTCTTTACAATATTCTGTCCATCTTCTCATTACAGCTGTTTTTTCATTGAGCAGAGCCCCATTGCTATCTTCTATGACAGTTACCCTGGGCTGTTGGGGTTTTGATAGTTTTCTTAATGTGTCAAAAGCTGCCTTGCTGTTACCTTTTATTAGCCCCGTATTAATGGACTCACATTGATCAGCTACCCATTTTTCTTTGGCCTGTTTCATTTTCTTCCTAATATTTTTATTCACCATACTGTATTGCCATGCTGCTTCAGGAACCTCTTTCTTAACCTTTTTCATTTCTCGCCGTGTATCACATAACTTCAGAATGTCATCTGTAACCCATGGTTTGTTTATTTTCTTTCTTTTACCAAGTATTTCTGTTGCTGATTCAATGAGCACGTCTTTCATGTTCTCTGTGATTGAGTTGATATCATCCTCCAAAAAGTTGAGAGCTGCGAATTTTCCTCCAACAGTTGCCTCAAAGATTCCCGCGATTTCTGGATCTTTCAGTTTGTCTAAATTGAATCTTAACTGAGAACATCTGTTTTGATTATAGTTCTTTTTAAGTTTAAGCTTGAGCGTCATCAATACCATGTCGTGATCACTACCAATGTCGGCGCCAGGAAAAGTCCTAGTCTTGGCTTTATTAATACTGGACTTGAATCTTTTGGATACAAGAATAAAATCAATTTGGCCATGTATCTCAGTTTTTGGGGCATGCCACGTTGTTCTTCTTGATAACTTATGAGGAAATAGTGTATTTGCAATGGTAAGTTTATAGTTGCTGGCAAATTCTAGTAGCCTTAGTCCTCGATCGTTAGTTTCACCTGTCCCAAATCTCCCCACTGTACCAGCCCAGTGACCGTATGCATCTGGCCCTATTTTAGCATTCCAATCACCTAACACGATGAGAAGATCTTTCTTTGGAATTTTCTTAATTGCTTCATCCAGATTGTCATAAAATGTATCAATTGCCTCATCCTCATAGTCAGTAGTGGGGGCATATACCTGTATGATGGAGATGTTCTTTGGATGTGCTGCAATACGAATGGTGATAAGCCTGCTATTTATTGGGGTGCAGCTGATGACAGAGTTCAATCTATCTTTATGTACGATAAAACCTACTCCATGCTGATGTTTAGACTCATCTCCACTAAACCAAATTTTGTGACCATCATCCGTTATTGATTCACCTAATCCTGTCCATCTGACTTCTGCTAGGCCCAGGATGTCCCACGAGTATCTAACAATTATGATTTATGTCTTTTAATAAATGTCTAACAAATTAAAAATTGGAGAGATGGGCATGTGTCCATGATGGGAAGATAAGCATATAGCAGAAAATGTCACCAGGGAATGTCGGCATCACGAGGGGGAGAACGAGAGGACAAGATCGTCAGCAATATTTTTCACCAGCCCTTGTAAACTGTAAGGCTGTGAGAGAAGACTTAAACCGCAAAAACTTCAGTTATCGTGGACATATCTAGTTCTTATATCACCATATATTTTTGTATTACACATTTTGGTAGTTTGGTTTCATGCTTCTATGACATAATTTGTGTGCTCTCATCTCCTCTCCGGCAGTATTGAACTACATTTGTTGTGCGTACTAAATTAGGTGCATTATTCAATTGTTAGCACCTTTCTTTTCCCTACTGTCGTTGTTCACGTTTTACGCTTCGATGCATGACAGGGCCAGACAAGCGCATCGCCCATCCATGAGACATTAATTGAGTCACTAAAATGTGGTAATACCGCATTGACCAGGTAAATGCGAGCATAAAGTGTTTGCTTAAGATTGCATAATTACTTCCGACTCGACAGCAGGGTTAGGTGATTATAGATAAACGCAATCTTGGAGGACATTTGGAAGAGCGAGCAGGAAGTGTGATATGAGTAGATTTTGACAACATTTCTCGGATGTAGCAACTCCATGTACAGAGGATGACTGTTTGAAATTTTAAAACGCATAAGTCATACAGAACACTGCATGATGAAAAGTTTTCATAACCTGAACTTTGAATGTATTGGCTGGTATTTGAGGCACCAATAAACAACCGCGCTGATTGGGAGTTTGTCAGAAAACGCCAGGTGGAAGCGTGGGCCGGGAACCTACGATATAACGTAGAAGAAGTTTGACATACGGCACTGCATTCCTGAAAACGTCAACGTAGACAGCTCGGACCTTGCCATAGAAAAGAATAGAGTTGGATTATGAATTTATAGGACCAAACAAAAAGTATTACGAGCATCTCTGTACATCAGTAGAAACTCGCCAACATAAATATGGAACCCGGAATTCTACAGAACCACAAGTCACAGAAGGATTCTTAAATAGAAATAATTCCCCAGACGTGTGTTCGAGGCATCTGTGTTAAGTTGCCAAGACTATTCTACTGAGCAAAAAATCTAAGATTTCTCAATTATTGAGTTTGTGGTACCAGTACGAGGCGAGCCGACTAAGTGTGTTACGACCCGGAGAGACCATTTACTGTACTACTAGACTGTGGTTCCAAGCTTGAAATCGACACCTGAAAATTCTTGCCTTGGCCTCGAGAGGTTATTTCCTGAACTGATCTGGAAACGTGCCCCTCACTACAGAGACGAATCTACGGAAAAGCAGCATCGGCACTTCAATATTTTGGCAAGTCCCAATTTTAATATGCCGAAAAGGGAACCGCGCTAGTGTAGTGGTTACCACATGCGCTGGCGATCGGAAGATCCCAGGCTCAAGCCCGGGCGAGGACATGTGAAGGAGTGTCGTCGACCGGGAATTTGAGTGGAATAATTAGAGCCCTGGCGAAGATATTTGAAGGAGTGTCGTTGACCATGTACTGGAATAACCTGAACGGCTCCTAAGCCGACCCACCTCTAATGGGTACCTCCGAAGACGGCGAGTATCTGCCAGAATGGCGAGACGACACCTGTTAGCGTACAGGGAAAAGGGATACTCACGTAAAATCAGTCTCAGGTTAAACATACTAACAGGAGATTTCGCAACGAGTAGTAGCGGGCGTACGATTAAAAAAAAAATAAAAAAAATAAAAAATATATACATATATATATATATATATATATATATATATATATATATATATATATATATATATATATATATATATATATATATATATATATATACATATATATATATATATATATATATATATATATATATATATATATATATATATATATATATATATATATTGTTGTTTGTCTTGTCTGACTCGTTTTTTAACAAACAACAATACATAAACGACACCTGCAGGAAAATAGAGGAAATGCGCGAACAGGGATTGAGTAAGAATATGTTTTCTGAAGTAAGAACATTGAAAAACAGCAACTTTAAATCATCACCTCGAGCAATAAACGACAAGAAAGGCGACACTCTAACAGAACGTAAAGATATTCTGAACAGATGGAAGGAGTACTGTCAAGAAATGTATACGGAAATAAACAAAGCGGCAGATAACAACGTCATGAATGAAGCGGAACGTGAACCAGAACCTACCATAGAGGAAGTCCGGAATGCAATCAAACACTTAAAAAGTGGAAAATCTCCTGGTTGTGATGAAATAACAGCTGAAATGATACAGGCAGGAAGAGAAGGCAGCGCTCGTATATACCATGCATTATGCTGCAAGATCTGGCAAAGCGGAATTTGGCCCAAGGAATGGAAAAGATCAATTTACATACCCTTGCCAAAAAAGGGCAACCTGAAACTGTGCACAAACTACAGAACTATAGCTCTTATAAGCCATGCCAGCAAAATACTTTTACAAATCATAATGAAAAGGATGCAACAAAAGCTAGAAACAGAAATAAATGAAGTACAGGCGGGTTTTCGACCAGGTAGAGGCACTAGGGATCATATATTCAACATGAGGATCATCATAGAAAAGTGTAGAGAATTCAACGTTGACCTACATACTTGTTTCATTGATTACACAAAAGCTTTCGATTGTGTACAACATCAGCAGTTATGGGCTATTATGAAAAATATGGGATTTCCAAACCACCTTATACAACTCATCGCACTGCTGTACCAAGAACAACAGGCAGCCGTAAGAATAGAGGGGGAAACATCAGAATGGTTTGAAGTACAGAAAGGAGTAAGACAAGGCTGTACCCTTTCCCCTTACCTGTTTAACATTTATGCCGAGAATATCATGAGAAACGTAAGAGATGACCAAGAACACACAGAGTTTGACTCATTTAACATCGGCGGGTACCAGATCCCGGAAATCAGATATGCTGACGACACAGTCCTCCTATCGACCAACCCAGAAGGACTTGAACAATTACTTCTGTCCACCAAAAAACACAGCGAGGCCCAGAATCTATACCTAAACACCAAGAAGACCAAAGTATTGACAACAGACAAAGTAAAGACCAAACCAGAAATTGAAATTGATAACGAAGAACTGGAAAGTGTCAATGAATTCGAATACTTAGGATCAATCATTAACAGCTCTGGCGACTGTGCAGTAGAAATTAAAAGAAGACTTGCAATTGCTTCACATAAGCTAATACAGATGAAAAACCTATGGCAAGGCACAAGCAAAGAAACAAAGTTACAACTGATCAGAGCATGTATATTCCCAGTAGCAACATACGGCTGCGAGACTTGGACATTCAATAAAACAGTTGCAAAAAAGATTACATCATTCGAAATGAAATGCTACAGAAGGATGTTGAGAATACCCTGGACAGAAAAAAAGACCAACAGAGAAGTACTGCACTCACTAAATGTACAGGAACATTGGCTCCTAAATACCATCGCAATAAGGAAGCTGAAATTTTTCGGTCATATAAAAAGACATAATAGTCTGGAAAAAACAGTGATGGAAGGCATGGTCCCTGGAAAAAGGGGAAGGGGTCGACCTAGACGACGGTGGACCCAGGACATCACAGAGAGTCTGAACTTGTCTTTGGCTGATGCAGGTCGACTTGCCCAGAATCGTGATGCGTTCAGAGCAGCTGTAATGGAGACAACGTTCTGGAAAGAATACGTCACATGATGATGATGATATATATATATATATATATATATATATATATATATATATATATATATATATATATATATATATATACTTACTTACTTACTTACTTAGTCGTTCCCCTTCTACCGTGAGGTGTAGAGGTTTGGAAGAGAGAGCGCCAGACTATTCTATCGGCTGTCTTCCTCCTGGCCTGGTTCCATTCTAGTCCTCGGTCCTTCAAAGATTGTCTAATGTTGTCCTCCCAGCGGACTCTGGGTCGTCCTCTGGGTCTGGATCCTTGGCTCTTTGTTTCCCATGCTTGTCGTGGTAGCCGATCTTCTCCCATTCTGTATATATATATATATATATATATATATATATATATATATATATATATATATATATATATATAATATATATATATATATATATATATATATAAATTTCGCTGAATTAAATCAGCTGGGGGCTTGAACGAGCTAAATCATACAATCTTTATACATCTTCACAAAGGGCGGCGGGTCAGATAAAAAGTTAACGTGCTAAGACTCATTCAGCATTGTTCTTGACTTCTGAAATATCTTGTGAAGACATCCTGAGGTAGAAGCATCATTATCCTTCTATCTACAACTCTGCCAAGAGTAATCTTGTGCGAAGGTAGACACCTTTGACGACCCACATTAGATACTCTAGGTTTTGGCCACTGTTGCACCACTACTGCAGTTTTATGCTCAACCCTCCTTAGTCACGTTTTATGACATGTCTGGTAGGGTGCAGTGTTTGTTGAAGGCCTATGCTCCTTAGGGAGCTAAAAGGTATTGATTGATTGCTTATCATGTTTTAATATACCGTGCGATTGCGATTTATCCGATTTCCATTTACACGAATTTGAAATAAAACGAGTTGAAAAATATTCGAGATATATTGCTACATTTATAAGAATTTTTAATTTCATGTTTTTTTTAATTTTTTTTCCTTGTGCTTTATATTTTCCTTGACTATTATTATTTTGTTTCGAGAACTGTTAATACTTTTTATTATAATCTACTTTGCTGAAGCATCCTCTCAAAGGGTAACGTACTGAATTTCTAGTGAGAAAGTGATCTTAGTTTGCGCGAACCTCAAATTGCGCGAGCACCTCCGGAACGTAACTATCGCGTGATCGCGCTGTATTTCATTATGTCTCATTTTATGTCTCGTTTATGTCGATATCCACGCCTCATTCCATTTGTTTCTGTTTTCTGAATATTTAAATAATATGTGATAATATCTCGATACATCCGGCCTGCCCGGATATTTGGAATTAAATGTGATAATATTGCGATAAATCAGGTTGGGACAGAGAGAAGGGAAAAAAAGCACTTTGTTCTGCACTTTTGTCAAACTATATTTCAGTGCAGCATACTTCAAATTCAACATTACAGAACACCGGACAATGTTCAAGCTATTCTTATATACAACATACAATCATACTTATTTCCGTAATTCTTAGCACGTTTTCTCTTTGGCATAGTCTTTATGTGACGTGAATCACTTTGGTATCTGATTCCTGTGAATTCCATTATCTAGAGCAGTGGTTCTAACTTTTTTACATCTAAAGACCAATTTTCCAACTACATATAGGTTGTGGACCACCAGCTTACATGTAATATCGCAATACCTTAAGCACTTAACTGTTTTTATTTAATAGATGAATAAATATTCAATAACACGTTGTTAATTACTTGCCAGATGACAAGGAAATTGGAAGGTAATAGTCATGAAAAATAAATTATACATACAATTTATTGGTTACATACATATAAGTTAAAAACTATATATTCATACAATTCAATGGTTAAAAATTACAAAAACATTCAATGGGAGCCTTGTGCTTGCATTTCATTCACTAGATTTTCGATATTAGGCTTCATAGAAGTTAAAGACAGTCTCAAAGCTGGTTCTACTTGCGAACGGGTTCTGTGTTTTGTTTTTATAGCACTAAAAACGTTGAGAGGATCAGAGCAAAATTAAGGCACTTAATACCTAATCAATGACGCAGCCGCGGACCACCTGATAATGCGCCGCGGACCATAAGTGTTTCGCGGACTATACGTTGGGAACCACTGATCTAAAGTAGGTGATTTATATTTGGACTTACGTCCTAATTAGCAAACGGATCTTGCGTCTAGGTTGAACAGGGGCTTGTCTCGCCGCAAGAGGCCAAACTCATATTGACAACAACAGACAAAGAATGTACTCTAATGTCATGTTGACTCGTTAATCTCATTACTGAATATTAATTTCTTTATATATATATATATATATATATATATATATATATATATATATATATATATATATATATATATATATATATATATATATATATATATATATATATATATGTGTGAGTATATGTATGTATGTATACATACATACATACATACATATACACACATATTGTTAGTAGCCAGAACATACAAATTTAATTAATAATTCCACCACCTTATTTTCTGCCAGCGCCAACGCATCGACCTTCTAGAAGAGGTCAAGCAAAAGGAGTGGGCGGTGGTAATCAGGCGAAAAGTCAAATATTCTTTTTTTTAAAGTTTTGATGAAATCTCTCTGGCTCTCTGTCTGTCTCTCTCTCTCTGTCTGTCTCTCTCTCTCTCTCTCTCTCTCTCCCGTAAATAGAAATGAATTCATTCAAACATCTTAAGCAGATGTAGTGAAACAGTTATCAGACTTTTACTTCGAAGAGCAGATGATAATGTTACCTGACGTTGTGTCGGGGGGGGGGGGGGGGGGGGGGGGGCGGAGGTTCTCAGATGGCAAAGAAAGTATCGTGCCACTGCTTCCTTAGGCATGTCGTAAGAGGCAACTAATATAAGATTGTGTATGGGGTTGACAACCTCATGATGAAGATTGTGTATGGAGCTGACAACCTCATGATGAAGATTGTGTATGGCGTTTTGTGGTGGTTTTGATGTTATTAAGTGTGGTTGCTATGTTACCTAGTGTACTGAATGAGGCCAGCTGTGAAGGTCCCTGAAGATAACAGTTTATGTGAGTTTACAGGATACCTTTCTGCTACCACCTATGACCTCAAACAGACTTATTCAGCTATTATGTATGTTAGCTACGTTTAATGTCTAGGGTACTGAAATGTGGTGTGCAGGTAATTAAGTACACAGACACACAATATAAACACTAGGTCTAATAATAAGCTCTATGATCAAGTCAATTAACACTGTGTTTAAATTTAAAATTTACAATTTTTTAAAATTTATTTAATCCTGACCCAAGTTTTATTCTGGTCAGGACGTGTGAAACAATATGAATTTATATCAAAATAAGAGCATATAATTGAATCATTACATGAAAGGTTTGTACATAGATATATAAGTGAAATTTGCTAATATTAATACTAACTACAGAGTCTTTGGGAAAACTAGTACTGGATGTCGGGTCGTGGTGTGTACATCATACCCAGTCTTTGTTAGTACTGTTCATTGGATTTTTAACAGGGTAAATGGTGGCAAAGTTCGTTATTTATTTATGGATATTGATGAATCAGCAACAGGCCAGGTCTTCAATACTTAACTGGCCTGTGACGATGTAGTAAAGTTGTTCACTTGGCCCACTCCTCACAGGTGCTGAGGTAAAATGATAGGCTTCTTATTCATCCACCGTTGGATATCTTCAGAACATCTGGCACTAGCACAGTGCCAGACAAAGAAACTCTGAAACCACAAAATTAGGCCATGTGTTAACACACTGCCTACTTCACCATGTTTACACACAATAATACATAAACTACAAAGACCAGGTCAGATCTCTCTGACCGACCCAGCACATCTCACCCAGGCTGTTATCAAATAGCACCAGTTTCCCATTCCTCTATGAACTGCACTGCATCTGAAATATTTTCATTAATCTCTTTTTTTCCATATAATAAGGTGGGTGATATGTTCCCACTGATCTCCTGAAATAAAGATCTGTATTCTACATTCTTGGATATGTTTTTTTTTCATTTTATTCATTCGCCTCTAGGCCCTGGACTGTCGCGGGGGACCTAGAATAAATACTCACTTGTCGTAATCATTTTTCATTATATGGCAGTATCAATCACTCAGAATTGTTAAATAAAAAGGTTAATAATTTTTCCCTTACCACAATTCAAAATGAAAACACACAGATACGTTGTACTAGCACAAACTCAGCTGAGCTGCTGGCTAGACTATGGCGTCCCACTTGTAATATTATATCTTTAATGGGCGACACATTTCGTATCATCAACGATCTGCTTAGGTGGACAGTCTTCACAAAAATGGCACTTGCCGGCTAATGTTTGTCAATAATATTACTCTTTTGTCCAATCAGAGTACTTCCCCTCTATAGTTTAAATATTTAAACCTAAATGTCCAATTTCGGTCTAGTGTGTAGTGTATTTCTGTCGGTCTGTCCGTCCGAACTTGGGTTTTCCCGAAATTACACTTGGTTTTGGACCAACTACAACAAAAAACTACACAAATTTTGTCTCACTTACGTATAAGATTTCTATGCTAAGTTATTTTTAGATTCTACCCGCCTTGTCTGCCCCTTCTCCACATGTAATTTGTTTTTCTGCTTTAGTCTCAAGGACGTGTCAAAAGTAACTTTAGTGAGAAGTATGCACAAATAACTGTCTGCTCGTCTGTATTGAACAATACAGTCTTTCGTCAATATCTTCCGTGTTATCTGTCCGTCTTTGTAAGTAAAAGTATATTATTTCTCAGGGAAAGATGGACTATCAAACTAGCTAACTTTTATTCTTCTAAACTTATTATTAAGGAAATACATAATTTTTTCCATGTTAGTCTTGAAATTTGTTTCTACCACTCGTTCACGGCGTTTGCCGCTATATTCAAATTAAAACGACTATTTACCGTAGAACGTATAAGATACGTCTGTTTCTCACAAGAGCTAAGGTCGTTTTCGTGTCCAATTTTTTACATTGTGTCAACTAGTGGCGTAATTTTTTTTTAAAACTACAAATTGCGTCTGCTAGGCTTTAGATTCAAGCACGTGTGCAGACCGCATCATTTTTTTTCTTTTCTCTCCGTTTCTACCCCGTCTAAACGAATAGGCATTTTGTCTCCATGTTATAACTAGTTGGTTTTCAATGACACTAGAAAACGATGGCGTGGGCGAAGAAGTAGCAGCGTAGCTTATCTATATGTTATCCCCACATTTTATTTTTAACTTTTATCTTTATAAACGGAGTATTTTATCGTTGTACCACTGTATTTTCACCACACATCTCCCCACCTGAGAACATGCACTAATGCAAGTTCCAAAACCAGTGATACACATAGATAAAATTAACTCCTTACGCCTGCCAACTACTCTAAATTTGATCTGAGGAAATCTGCACCGACATTCTGTGAGCCCGGGATATATTCAATGTTAAATTGATATGGTTGTAACAATAAAGACCATCGTAACAATCTAGCATTTTCATGCTTGGCCTGAGATAAGAACACGAGAGGCTGGTGATCTGTTTGGACAACAAAAGTCCTACCATACAGATAGATTTGGAACTTTTTTATTGCCCAGATTAACGCTAAACATTCTTTTTCGCTTGTGGAATAGCCTTGTTCCGCTTTGTTCAACCTGCGGCTAGCATACGCGACTGGGTTCAGTTCCCCATTGGGTGAAGAGGACCTTTGCAACAAAGTGGCCCCCAGGCCTACATTGCTTGCGTCCGTTCTCACCACAAAGTCCTGAGTCAAATCAGGCAATTTGAGAATAGGCTTGCTAGTGAGTTTTTCCTTTAACTCTTGGAATGCCAATTCACATTGCGCTGACCAAACAATTTTATCTGGATTTCCCGTGCGAGTCAGATCAGTCAGAGGAGCACATATAGAGTTAAAATTTTTGATATATTTTTGGTAAAACCCACACAACGACACGAATGATCGCACGTCTTTTTTTGTTTGCGGTCTAGGTGCTCTCTGCAGTTTTTCCAAGTTCTTGGGGTCAGGGGTCATGTTACCCTGATATACAGTATGTCCCAAGAATTCCAACTCTTTGCATCCAATACAACATTTTGTTGGTCTAGCAGTCAAGTTCGATTCTCTGAGCCTATCAAATAGCATATTCAGAGAGTTAATGTGTTCTTCAAATGTTTCTGTGGCGATGAGGATATCATCCATAAAATTCGTGATACATGGATTATTCAAGGGATCCAACAATTTGCGCATCATCCTAGAAAATACACTCGGAGCATTTTTCAATCCGAATGGTAACATGTTGAATTCATAATGTCCCTCCGAGGTGCTAAAAGCTAAATAAGGTCGGACTTCAGGCTTCACTGGGATCTGGTAATAGCCTTTGCTCAGATCCACCTTCGAAAAATATTTTGCCTTGTTCAGTCTGGCAAATAACTGTTTTGTGTCTGGTAATGGATCCACTTGTCCTTCTGTGACAGCATTCAGTTTCCTGTAATCTATGCACAGTCTGTGTTACCCAGACGGTTTTCTCAACAAAACGACACTAGAACTAAAAGATGATTCACTGTGCGAAATAATCCCCTCCTTCAACAAATACTCTATTTCTTCCTTCAATGCCTTCTCCTTCGCGAACGGAATAGAATAGACTCTCATACAGATTGGTGTTGAGTCTACCAGCTTCATGTCATACTGCAGCAAATTAGTATGCCCCGGTTTGTCTGTTAACACATCCATATGTTCCCCCAGAACCTGTTGAACTCTCTCCCTCTGATTTTTAGTCAGGTGCTTACTGACTTTTACCTGTGCGGCTGTCTCACAGGGGTGTAATGGGTATTCATGTGAGGTGAGTGGTTCCTTTTTCATTTCAGTTGCGATAGCCAAGGTCAGTAAAGGGGTGCCTTCCTGGATTTGTCTGTCCAGATACTTCTTTAAAAGGTTTACATGATATATTTTCTCCTTCCCCTTTTTGTCAATTTTATAGTTTGTTCTAGACACCTTCTCTAGAACCGTATATGGACCTTGCCATCCAATTTGCAACTTATTATTGCTGCCGGGTAGTAGAAGAAGCACTTTCTCTCCCACAGCTAATTCTCTGTCCTTTGCTTTTCTATTAAAATAAGCTGCATGTTTCTTCCTGGCTTGTCTCAAATTATCATTTGCCAGTTTTCATCCAGCTTTCAGACGAGTGGTCAGCTCGTTCACATATTGGTATTATGAGGTAACAGTCTCTTCTGCCTTCTCATCTGTCCAGGTCCTCAACAAAGCTTCTAATGGACCTTTTATTGGCCTCCCAAATAACAGGGTTGCGGGTGCCATCCCGGTTGAACTATGTGGTACTTCCCGGTACGCAAACAACGCAGCGGGCAAAAATTGAAACCACATATCAGGTTTCTCATGTGCCAGCTTCCTCAGGATAGAAATGAGGGTCACATTGAACCGCTCTACCTGGCCGTTCCCTTGTGGATGGTACGGGCTACAATGAAAGTGTCTGGCTTGAAATAGCTTAAAAACTTCTTCCGTTAGTTTCCCCTTGAACTGTGAGCCATTATCAGTCAAGATTTGATTGGGGAATCCAAATCTTGTGAATATTGTAAGTAGTGCCTCTGCCACATGTTTCGAATCAATTGATGACAGGGCTACCGCCTCTCCCCACATAGAACAAGTGTCCACCAGAGTAAGGATGTAACTGTTCCTCCTCTTGGTCCGAGTGAGAGGTCCCACAATATCCACTGCAACCCTCTCAAAAGGTGTTCCCACTATGGGCATTTCCCCTAGAGTTGCAGGAGCAGTCCAATGCTTTGGAGCTACCCTTTGACATTCTGGACATGATTTTACATATCTTTTTATATCTTCCGTTATCCCTGGCCAGAAGTAATGACAAGCTATACGCTGTCCTGTGGCGCTGATCCCCATGTGACCACTGAAGGGAATCGCATGCCCTAGTTCCATCACTTTCTCCCTATATGAAGTGGGAAGAACCAGCTGGTTGTGACCATTTGTTCCAGTTCCGGCCTTCCTGTATAGCAATTTGTTCTTCATAATATACTCTCCCTTGCTTGGAGGTGTGTGGCATTTGGGCAATTTTTTAAAACATGGCTTGAGTGTCCTATCCTCAGCCTGCGCCTTCCTCATCTCTTCTGGATGAGCATTTATAGGTTCACCTTCTTCCTCCTTTGACTGTGTGTTAAGGTACTGTCCGCCCGTTCGTTTATTCCCGTGTATTAAAAGAGTTTGTCTGCATTTGATATATGTATACCATTATTATTCCCATATGTGTCTATATGAATGTTAGAACATTGGTATACAACAAAAGTGTCACGCGAATGTTTTATTCGTGGGTATGCCAAAAACTGCACTGTATCGTCCCTGTATTATTTATGCAGTGTTCTCTCACAAGGGATCACGAATTAGTAATGTCTCAGATATGCCCAACAGCTCAAATATAACCAGGTAAGAAGCCAATGCTGTTCCGGTAACATAACAACACAGTTTATTGAAAACTCATGATCCATGAGATACGATGAACCGTCCTTAGTTAATGTCATTCTGTCTATTCGTAACATAGTGTTATACTCCTTGACGGTAATACATTGTTGCTTATTAGTCCCAATACTTCTATACATCTCTATGTATTGATTATATCCGTGCCCTTCTCCCGTACCTTCTTTTCAAACTCATATAACTTCATTAACATGAATTTCCCAAATTCAGCACACATTAGCGACAAAGCAGGATTTTTTTAGACTCCGATTTTTACGGTGTATAGACCTGCCCGTCTAAAAAATGTATAAGCATCAAATTATACATTATTAATAGTACTCATCCTGGTATGCACTCCTATGCATGGCACGAATCAATATACCCTTTTTTCACGGGTTTTCAAGCAAACCAGCAAACACAAGGCTGTTCACGTCTTGTTTTTATTTGGGGTCCATTTTGTTCTCTACGTCATTGTTTCAAGACCCAAAAAACTCCTACGTCATCCTTTTTTTACTGCGCGCAATAATAATGCACCTAAGTGTACTATTCACATATCTTCAAATATTTTCACCAAACTCAACTCAGCGCTCTTTGATGCGCAACACCAAAATGTTGTAAAAAACCATATGCAACAATTTGACCTGGTCTGCACTGTCGCCATGATCACAGGTCTCTCGGGATTCCCCAAGAAGACGTATCTACACCCCAATATCAGAGGGTAGATTGGTTCATCTATCACTGCTGCTCTGATTTCTCCTTCCACATAGCGAGTTTTCACCGTTATCCTTGCGATGGGAAGTGTCATGAGTGGTATGTCCTTAGTCGCCCCTTGTATTTCCACTGTTTCGGTGGTATACTGACTTGGGTCCACTAGGCTAGCCTCCACAAATGAATCAAAATCCAAACCTGTATCATATAGGCACCTTATGGTGACCCTGTTACAAACGACATCCTCATAAACTGGGGGGTGATAAGGTTCCTGCTGTCCAGTAGGATTAACTTTTAATCTCTGGTTCCCCGATTTCATTGCAGCAATGTTTGAAGGTTTCCTTTTACAAACTTCGGTGTTATGGTTGTCCTTCATACACCATTTACACCACCTCTTTCCTTGGTTAAAAGGTTTTCTTTCATTATATTTTTGGTCATTGAACTGTGAGTTTCTATCACGATAATCATTTCGTGGCCTATCAAAGTTTGTCCTACCTATGTTACCTTGTTCTTTGGTATCAAATTTATTAAAGTGCTGTGTGGCTTTAAAATTCTCTATATGTTTCTTTTTAGAGCCAGCTACCTCTGCCTGGGCTGCTTGATACCTCTCAGCGACATTCAATACCTCCCCCAACTTCTCTGCACCTTGTTCCATGAGAAATTTTCTCAGGTCTGGAGCCATGGACTCTCTTAATTGCTCTATCATGATCATTTCTTTGAGATCTTGGGTCTTCCCCAGAGCAGTCAATTTCTCCAAATAGGTTTCCAGTCTGGCAGAGAATTGTTGGTATGTCTCGCCAGACAAAAGCTTGGCATTTCTAAACTTCTTACGATAAAATTCACCATTCTTTTCATATCTTAATAACAGAGCCTGCTTTAGCATGTCATAATTGTCTTGGTCGTCTCTATTCATTTTGGCAAAAACTTCATAAGATGTACCCCTAAGCCCCTGGGATAACTTGAGGCTCCACCTCTCTCTCTCTAACCCATACGTAGTAGCCAAAAGTTCAAATCTACTTAGATACCCTTCTATGTCATCGTCTTTCTCAACAAAATGGTCTAAATGAAAACCCATAGCTGAGGTTGAGGCTCCCTGACTAGGAGTGGCATCGGAGGAAAAGGGGCTGGCACCATTTTCAGGAGCATGGCCTTGTAATTCCAACTCCCTTAGTCATAACTCGTGCTCCCTCTGCAATCTCCTATCTTCAGCTTCCCTCTCCCTCTCAGCAGCCTGTCTCTTTTCCTCTCTTTCAGCAGCCTGTCTCTTTTCCTCTCTTTCAGCAGCCTGTCTCTTTTCCTCTCTTTCTGTAGCCTGTCTCTTTTCCTCTCTTTCTGTAGCCTGTCTCTTTTCTTCTGCTTCCCTTTCTGCCTTTTTTTCTTCTAATTGGAGCCGCTTTATTTCAGCCTCCCTATCAGCCTCCAATGCCCTAGCCTCTTTGTCAGCCTCAATCTGCAGCCTCTTAAGTTCTTTGTCAGCCTCAATTTGTAACCTCTTCTCTTCAGCTAACCTCCTATCTTCCCTTTCAATATACTTGTCACATTCTGAAGTTACATATTGGATCAAGACCTGACCATCCATGTTCATTTCCTTAGCAGTCAGCACAGCAGCCGTTCTGAATTTGGCTAGCTCTGCCATACTGTATCACACACTTTAATAATGTCTAAGATAGATTACCAAATCTAATTACCAAAGTAACACTAATTAATTAATTACCACTGGCTGTGAAGATTCATCAACTTTTACTTTCCACTTTAAATATTACTTATGAATAACTTTTAATTTTAGGGACCCTGTGGAATGTATACAAACTTATACCCAACTAGTTTAATTCCCCGGACCAGGAGACCCTTATATAAATGATAAGTTTAAATCCCGGACACGAGCTACCCAATATATGTGGTGGTTTTGATGTTATTAAGTGTGGTTGCTATGTTACCTAGTGTACTGAATGAGGTCAGCTGTGAAGGTCCCTGAAGATAACAGTTTATGTGAGTTTACAGGATACCTTTCTGCTACCACCTATGACCTCAAACAGACTTATTCTGCTATTATGTATGTTAGCTACGTTTAATGTCTAGGGTACTGAAATGTGGTGTGCAGGTAATCAAGTACACAGACACACACATATAAACACTAGGTCTAATAATAAGCTCTATGATCAAGTCAATTAACACTGTGTTTAAATTTAAAATTTACAATTTTTTAAAATTTATTTAGTCCTGACCCAAGTTTTCTTCTGGTCAGGACGTGTGGAACAATATGAATTTATATCAAAATAAGAGCATATAATTGAATCATTACATGAAAGGTTTGTACATAGATATATAAGTGAAATTTGCTAATATTAATACTAACTACAGAGTCTTTGGGAAAACTAGTACTGGATGTCGGGTCGTGGTGTATACATCATACCCAGTCTTTGTTAGTACTGTTCATTGGATTTTTAACAGGGTAAATGGTGGCAAAGTTCGTTATTTATTTATGGATATTGATGAATCAGCAGCAGGCCAGGTCTTCAATACTTAACTGGCCTGTGACGATGTAGTAAAGTTGTTCACTTGGCCCACTCCTCACAGGTGCTGAGGTAAAATGATAGGCTTCTTATTCATCCACCGTTGGATATCTTCAGAACATCTGGCACTAGCACAGTGCCAGACAAAGAAACTCTGAAACCAAAAAATTAGGCCATGTGTTAACACACTGCCTACTTCACCATGTTTACACACAATAATACATAAACTACAAAGACCAGGTCAGATCTCTCTGACCGACCCAGCACATCTCATCCAGGCTGTTATCAAATAGCACCAGTTTCCCATTCCTCTATGAACTGCACTGCATCTGAAATATTTTCATTAATCTCTTTTTTTCCATATAATAAGGTGGGTGATATGTTCCCACTGATCTCCTGAAATAAAGATCTGTATTCTACATTCTTGGATGTTTTTTTTTTCATTTTATTCATTCGCCTCTAGGCCCTGGACTGTCGCGGGGGACCTAGAATAAATACTCACTTGTCGTAATCATTTTTCATTATATGGCAGTATCAATCACTCAGAATTGTTAAATAAAAAGGTTAATAATTTTTCCCTTACCACAATTCAAAATGAAAACACACAGATACGTTGTACTAGCACAAACTCAGCTGAGCTGCTGGCTAGACTATGGCGTCCCACTGGTAATATTATATCTTTAATGGGCGACACATTTCGTATCATCAACGATCTGCTTAGGTGGACAGTCTTCACAATAATGGCACTTGCCGGCTAATGTTTGTCAATAATATTACTCTTTTGTCCAATCAGAGTACTTCCCCTCTACAGTTTAAATATTTAAACCTAAATGTTCAATTTCGGTCTAGTGTGTAGTGTATTTCTGTCGGTCTGTCCGTCCGAACTTGGGTTTTCCCAAAATTACACTTGGTTTTGGACCAACTACAACAAAAAACTACACAAATTTTGTCTCACTTACGTATAAGATTTCTATGCTAAGTTATTTTTAGATTCTACCCGCCTTGTCTGCCCCTTGTCCACATGTAATTTGTTTTTCTGCTTTAGTCTCAAGGACGTGTCAAAAGTAACTTTAGTGAGAAGTATGCACAAATAACTGTCTGCTCGTCTGTATTGAACAATACAGTCTTTCGTCAATATCTTCCGTGTTATCTGTCCGTCTTTGTAATTAAAAGTATATTATTTCTCAGGGAAAGATGGACTATCAAACTAGCTAACTTTTATTCTTCTAAACTTATTATTAAGGAAATACATAATTTTTTCCATGTTAGTCTTGAAATTTGTTTTTACCACTCGTTCACGGCGTTTGCCGCTATATTCAAATTAAAACGACTATTTACCGTAGAACGTCTAAGATACGTCTGTTTCTGACAAGAGCTAAGGTCGTTTTCGTGTCCAATTTCTTACATTGTGTCAACTAGTGGCGTATTTTTTTTTAAACTACAAATTGCGTCTGCTAGGCTTTAGATTCAAGCACGTGTGCAGACCGCATCATTTTTTTTCTTTTCTCTCCGTTTCTACCCCGTCTAAACGAATAGGCATTTTGTCTCCATGTTATAACTAGTTGGTTTTCAATGACACTAGAAAACGATGGCGTGGGCGAAGAAGTAGCAGCGTAGCTTATCTATATTTTATCCCTACATTTTATTTTTAACTTTTATCTTTATAAACGGAGTATTTTATCGTTGCACCACTGTATTTTCACCACACATCTCCCCACCTGAGAACATGCACTAATGCAAGTTCCAAAACCAGTGATACACATAGATAAAATTAACTCCTTACGCCTGCCAACTACTCTAAATTTGATCTGAGGAAATCTGCACCGACATTCTGTGAGCCCGGGATATATTCAATGTTAAATTGATATGGTTGTAACAATAAAGACCATCGTAACAATCTAGCATTTTCATGCTTGGCCTGAGATAAGAACACGAGAGGCTGGTGATCTGTTTGGACCACAAAAGTCCTACCATACAGATAGATTTGGAACTTTTTTATTGCCCAGATTAACGCTAAACATTCTTTTTCGCTTGTGGAATAGCCTTGTTCCGCTTTGTTCAACTTGCGGCTAGCATACGCGACTGGGTTCAGTTCCCCATTGGGTGAAGAGGACCTTTGCAACAAAGTGGCCCCCAGGCCTACATTGCTTGCGTCCGTTCTCACCACAAAGTCCTGAGTCAAATCAGGCAATTTGAGAATAGGCTTGCTAGTGAGTTTTTCCTTTAACTCTTGGAATGCCAATTCACATTGCGCTGACCAAACAATTTTATCTGGATTTCCCTTGCGAGTCAGATCAGTCAGAGGAGCACATATAGAGTTAAAATTTTTGATATATTTTTGGTAAAACCCACACAACGACACGAATGATCGCACGTCTTTTTTTGTTTGCGGTCTAGGTGCTCTCTGCAGTTTTTCCAAGTTCTTGGGGTCAGGGGTCATGTTACCCTGATATACAGTATGTCCCAAGAATTCCAACTCTTTGCATCCAATACAACATTTTGTTGGTCTAGCAGTCAAGTTCGATTCTCTGAGCCTATCAAATAGCATATTCAGAGAGTTAATGTGTTCTTCAAATGTTTCTGTGGCGATGAGGATATCATCCATGAAATTCGTGATACATGGATTATTCAAGGGATCCAACAATTTGCGCATCATCCTAGAAAATACACTCGGAGCATTTTTCAGTCCGAATGGTAGCATATTGAATTCATAATGTCCATCCGAAGTGCTAAAAGCCAAATAAGGTCTCACTTCAGGGTTCACTGGGATCTGGTAATAGCCTTTACTAAGATCCACCTTTGAAAAGTATTTTGCCTTGTTCAGTCTGGCAAATAACTGTTTTGTGTCCGGTAATGGATCCACCTGACCTTCTGTGACAGCATTCAGTTTCCTGTAATCTATGCACAGTCTATGTTCCCCAGACGGTTTCCTCAACAAAACTACACTGGAGCTAAAAGAAGATTCACTGTGAGAAATAATCCCTTCTTTCAACAAATAATCTATCTCCTCTTTTAGTGCTTTCTCCTTAGCGAACGGAACAGAATAGGCTCTCATACAGATTGGTGTTGAGTCTACCAGCTTCATGTCATACTGCAGCAAATTAGTATGCCCCGGTTTGTCTGTTAACACATCCATATGTTCCCCCAGAACCTGTTGAACTCTCTCCCTCTGATTTTTAGTCAGGTGCTTACTGACTTTTACCTGTGCGGCTGTCTCACAGGGGTGTAATGGGTATTCATGTGAGGTGAGTGGTTCCTTTTTCATTTCAGTTGCGATAGCCAAGGTCAGTAAAGGGGTGCCTTCCTGGATTTGTCTGTCCAGATACTTCTTTAAAAGGTTTACATGATATATTTTCTCCTTCCCCTTTTTGTCAATTTTATAGTTTGTTCTAGACACCTTCTCTAGAACCGTATATGGACCTTGCCATCCAATTTGCAACTTATTATTGCTGCCGGGTAGTAGAAGAAGCACTTTCTCTCCCACAGCTAATTCTCTGTCCTTTGCTTTTCTATTAAAATAAGCTGCATGTTTCTTCCTGGCTTGTCTCAAATTATCATTTGCCAGTTTTCATCCAGCTTTCAGACGAGTGGTCAGCTCGTTCACATATTGGTATTATGAGGTAACAGTCTCTTCTGCCTTCTCATCTGTCCAGGTCCTCAACAAAGCTTCTAATGGACCTTTTATTGGCCTCCCAAATAACAGGGTTGCGGGTGCCATCCCGGTTGAACTATGTGGTACTTCCCGGTACGCAAACAACGCAGCGGGCAGAAATTGATCCCACATATCAGGTTTCTCATGTGCCAGCTTCCTCAGGATAGAAATGAGGGTCCCATTGAACCTCTCTACCTGGCCGTTCCCTTGTGGATGGTACGGGCTACAATGAAAGTGTCTGGCTTGAAATAGCTTAAAAACTTCTTCCGTTAGTTTCCCCTTGAACTGTGAGCCATTATCAGTCAAGATTTGATTGGGGAATCCAAATCTTGTGAATATTGTAAGTAGTGCCTCTGCCACATGTTTCGAATCAATTGATGACAGGGCTACCGCCTCTCCCCACATAGAACAAGTGTCCACCAGAGTAAGGATGTAACTGTTCCTCCTCTTGGTCCGAGTGAGAGGTCCCACAATATCCACTGCAACCCTCTCAAAAGGTGTTCCCACTATGGGCATTTCCCCTAGAGTTGCAGGAGCAGTCCAATGCTTTGGAGCTACCCTTTGACATTCTGGACAGGATTTTACATATCTTTTTATATCTTCCGTTATCCCTGGCCAGAAGTAATGACAAGCTATACGCTGTCCTGTGGCGCTGATCCCCATGTGACCACTGAAGGGAATCGCATGCCCTAGTTCCATCACTTTCTCCCTATATGAAGTGGGAAGAACCAGCTGGTTGTGACCATTTGTTCCAGTTCCGGCCTTCCTGTATAGCAATTTGTTCTTCATAATATACTCTCCCTTGCTTGGAGGTGTGTGGCATTTGGGCAATTTTTTAAAACATGGCTTGAGTGTCCTATCCTCAGCCTGCGCCTTCCTCATCTCTTCTGGATGAGCATTTATAGGTTCACCTTCTTCCTCCTTTGACTGTGACCTGGTCTGCACTGTCGCCATGATCACAGGTCTCTCGGGATTCCCCAAGAAGACGTATCTACACCCCAATATCAGAGGGTAGATTGGTTCATCTATCACTGCTGCTCTGATTTCTCCTTCCACATAGCGAGTTTTCACCCTTAGTCGCCCCTTGTATTTCCACTGTTTCGGTGGTATACTGACTTGGGTCCACTAGGCTAGCCTTCACAACTGAATCAAAATCCAAACCTGTATCATATAGGCACCTTATGGTGACCCCGTTACAAACGACATCCTCATAAACTGGGGGTGATAAGGTTCCTGCTGTCCAGTAGGTTTAACCTTTAATCTCTGGTTCCCCGATTTCATTGCAGCAATGTTTGAAGGTTTCCTTTTACAAACTTCGGTGTTATGGTTGTCCTTCCTACACCATTTACACCACCTCTTTCCTTGGTTAAAAGGTTTTCTTTCATTATATTTTTGGTCATTGAACTGTGAGTTTCTATCACGATAATCATTTCGTGGCCTATCAAAGTTTGTCCTACCTTTGTTACCTTGTTCTTTGGTATCAAATTTATTAAAGTGCTGTGTGGCTTTAAAATTCTCTATATGTTTCTTTTTAGAGCCAGCTACCTCTGCCTGGGCTGCTTGATACCTCTCAGCGACATTCAATACCTCCCCCAACTTCTCTGCACCTTGTTCCATGAGAAATTTTCTCAGGTCTGGAGCCATGGACTCTCTTAATTGCTCTATCATGATCATTTCTTTGAGATCTTGGGTCTTCCCCAGAGCAGTCCATTTCTCCAAATAGGTTTCCAGTCTGGCAGAGAATTGGTGGTATGTCTCGCCAGACAAAAGCTTGGCATTTCTAAACTTCGTACGATAAAATTCACCATTCTTTTCCTATCTTAATAACAGAGCCTGCTTTAGCATGTCATAATTGTCTTGGTCGTCTCTATTCATTTTGGCAAAAACTTCATAAGATGTACCCCTAAGCCCCTGGGATAACTTGAGGCTCCACCTCTCTCTCTCTAACCCATACGTAGTAGCCAAAAGTTCAAATCTACTTAGATACCCTTCTATGTCATCGTCTTTCTCAACAAAATGGTCTAAATGAAAACCCATAACTGAGGTTGAGGCTCCCAGACTAGGAGTGGCATCGGAGGAAAAGGGGCTGGCACCATTTTCAGGAGCATGGCCTTGTAATTCCAACTCCCTTAGTCATAACTCGTGCTCCCTCTGCAATCTCCTATCTTCTGCTTCCCTCTCCCTCTCAGCAGCCTGTCTCTTTTCCTCTCTTTCAGCAGCCTGTCTCTTTTCCTCTCTTTCAGCAGCCTGTCTCTTTTCCTCTATTTCTGTAGCCTGTCTCTGTTCCTCTCTTTCTGTAGCCTGTCTCTTTTCTTCTGCTTCCCTTTCTGCCTTTTTTTCTTCTAATTGGAGCCGCTTTATTTCAGCCTCCCTATCAGCCTCCAATGCCCTAGCCTCTTTGTCAGCCTCAATCTGCAGCCTCTTAAGTTCTTTGTCAGCCTCAATTTGTAACCTCTTCTCTTCAGCTAACCTCCTATCTTCCCTTTCAATATACTTGTCACATTCTGAAGTTACATATTGGATCAAGACCTGACCATCCATGTTCATTTCCTTAGCAGTCAGTACAGCAGCCGATCTGAATTTGGCTAGCTCTGCCATACTGTATCACACACTTTAATAATGTCTAAGATAGATTACCAGATCTAATTACCAAAGTAACACTAATTAATTAATTACCACTGGCTGTGAAGATTCATCAACTTTTACTTTCCACTTTAAATATTACTTATGAATAACTTTTAATTTTAGGGACCCTGTGGAATGTATACAAACTTATACACAACTAGTTTAATTCCCCGGACCAGGAGACCCTTATATAAATGATAAGTTTAAATCCCGGACACGAGCTACCCAATATATGTGGTGGTTTTGATGTTATTAAGTGTGGTTGCTATGTTACCTAGTGTACTGAATGAGGTCAGCTGTGAAGGTCCCTGAAGATAACAGTTTATGTGAGTTTACAGGATATTTTTCTGCTACCACCTATGACCTCAAACAGACTTATTCTGCTATTATGTATGTTAGCTACGTTTAATGTCTAGGGTACTGAAATGTGGTGTGCAGGTAATCAAGTACACAGACACACACATATAAACACTAGGTCTAATAATAAGCTCTATGATCAAGTCAATTAACACTGTGTTTAAATTTAAAATTTACAATTTTTTAAAATTTATTTAGTCCTGACCCAAGTTTTCTTCTGGTCAGGACGTGTGGAACAATATGAATTTATATCAAAATAAGAGCATATAATTGAATCATTACATGAAAGGTTTGTACATAGATATATAAGTGAAATTTGCTAATATTAATACTAACTACAGAGTCTTTGGGAAAACTAGTACTGGATGTCGGGTCGTGGTGTGTACATCATACCCAGTCTTTGTTAGTACTGTTCATTGGATTTTTAACAGGGTAAATGGTGGCAAAGTTCGTTATTTATTTATGGATATTGATGAATCAGCAGCAGGCCAGGTCTTCAATACTTAACTGGCCTGTGACGATGTAGTAAAGTTGTTCACTTGGCCCACTCCTCACAGGTGCTGAGGTAAAATGATAGGCTTCTTATTCATCCACCGTTGGATATCTTCAGAACATCTGGCACTAGCACGGTGCTAGACAAAGAAACTCTGAAACCACAAAATTAGGCCATGTGTTAACACACTGCCTACTTCACCATGTTTACACACAATAATACATAAACTACAAAGACCAGGTCAGATCTCTCTGACCGACCCAGCACATCTCACCCAGGCTGTTATCAAATAGCACCAGTTTCCCATTCCTCTATGAACTGCACTGCATCTGAAATATTTTCATTAATCTCTTTTTTTTCCATATAATATGGTGGGTGATATGTTCCCACTGATCTCCTGAAATAAAGATCTGTATTCTACATTCTTGGATATGTTTTTTTCATTTTATTCATTCGCCTCTAGGCCCTGGACTGTCGCGGGGGACCTAGAATAAATACTCACTTGTCGTAATCATTTTTCATTATATGGCAGTATCAATCACTCAGAATTGTTAAATAAAAAGGTTAATAATTTTTCCCTTACCACAATTCAAAATGAAAACACACAGATACGTTGTACTAGCACAAACTCAGATGAGCTGCTGGCTAGACTATGGCGTGCCACTGGTAATATTATATCTTTAATGGGCGACACATTTCGTATCATCAACGATCTGCTTAGGTGGACAGTCTTCACAAAAATGGCACTTGCCGGCTAATGTTTGTCAATAATATTACTCTTTTGTCCAATCAGAGTACTTCCCCTCTATAGTTTAAATATTTAAACCTAAATGTCCAATTTCGGTCTAGTGTGTAGTGTATTTCTGTCGGTCTGTCCGTCCGAACTTGGGTTTTCCCAAAATTACACTTGGTTTTGGACCAACTACAACAAAAAACTACACAAATTTTGTCTCACTTACGTATAAGATTTCTATGCTAAGTTATTTTTAGATTCTACCCGTCTTGTCTGCGCCTTGTCCACATGTAATTTGTTTTTCTGCTTTAGTCTCAAGGACGTGTCAAAAGTAACTTTAGTGAGAAGTATGCACAAATAACTGTCTGCTCGTCTGTATTGAACAATACAGTCTTTCGTCAATATCTTCCGTGTTATCTGTCCGTCTTTGTAAGTAAAAGTATATTATTTCTCAAGGAAAGATGGACTATCAAACTAGCTAACTTTTATTCTTCTAAACTTATTATTAAGGAAATACATAATTTTTTCCATGTTAGTCTTGAAATTTGTTTTTACCACTCGTTCACGGCGTTTGCCGCTATATTCAAATTAAAACGACTATTTACCGTAGAACGTATAAGATACGTCTGTTTCTGACTAGAGCTAAGGTCGTTTTCGTGTCCAATTTCTTACATTGTGTCAACTAGTGGCGTAATTATTTTTTAAAACTACAAATTGCGTCTGCTAGGCTTTAGATTCAAGCACGTGTGCAGACCGCATCATTTTTTTTCTTTTCTCTCCGTTTCTACCCCGTCTAAACGAATAGGCATTTTGTCTCCATGTTATAACTAGTTGGTTTTCAATGACACTAGAAAACGATGGCGTGGGCGAAGAAGTAGCAGCGTAGCTTATCTGTATTTTATCCCTACATTTTATTTTTAACTTTTATCTTTATAAACGGAGTATTTTATCGTTGCACCACTGTATTTTCACCACACGTTTACAACCTCATGATGAAGATTGTGTATTTGGCTGACAACCTCGTGATGAAGATTGTGTATGGCGTTGACAACCTTATGATGAAGATTGTGTATGGCGTCGACAACCTCATGATGAAGATTGTGTATGGGGTTGACAACCTCATGATGAAGATTGTGTATGGCGTTGACAACCTCATGATGAACGGCTAGGAAACTTTGAAAAGCAGTAACAAATTGTAACTGTAGCGAAAGGTTTTCCTAGTATGATAGTAGTGGTAGAGCAGAAGTAGAATCTCTCTCCAGAAAGTATGAAGTTCCAGTGCCCGAGAAGTACACTGGTATCACAAGTGAGTTACAGCTGTGAATACTCTGAGCTGGACAATAGATTTAGGCTTCAGAAGTATAAGATGCTACTTCGCTATCGTAACCCTATGTGATATTATAATTAAATTAGAAAAAGTAACTCAAAATTTAACAGTTAAAAATTTAACAAGTCAAATGAGTACAATTATCCAATTTATTATGTACATCTATATATTCTTGTAATGATAAATGGGTGTTGGAAGATGGTAAAATGTATGATTATTTACAGTTACAAATTAAAATAACTAATAGAAAAAGTCTTGGATTTATCTTCCACTGAATTTATAAAACAAGTTTGTCACATTATCTCTTGCCATCTAGTTTTCATCATTAGAAAGTCGTTTTAGAACTGCTCACAGGATTTGTTGGATGGAAATATATAAACTCAACTTTATCCACGTCTGCTCGAGGTTCCTCCGACACACTGGAGTACGGAAGACTTTCCTTCAGCCCGCCCTATAACTACGGGGGACTAAGGTGTTGAAGTTTGGTTGACCTCTAGGCTTCAGTGAGCTGGATCAACTTCTTCAAGTCTTTAGTTTCTCGATCAGGAATGATCATAAACATTGATCATAAAAACCTGGAACAAGAAGTAATAGGTGGCCATTGTTCTAACAATCTCACCACCCTCTGCTGTTCATGATGCGACCATGTCTTCAGTGTTTGTATGTAAATGAATGAATCATGGTAGTATATTACAGAGATAGCATGATAAGATAATGTATAAGGTGCAGAATTAACAATATACATGAATAAATCACATGTTATGATACATGGGTACGATATAACCTTTGCCTTCCACTTATGGATGTCAAGTCACTTATGTACTTGCTGGTATGTCGTAAGCTTCCAGGCAAGAATTAGCCATAATATATTTGGCTAACCAATTAATGGTTATGCTTCCTGACAATGCCGGTGAAGGTTATCTCTGGTTAGCGTCATTCCCTTTTTTATTATATCTGCTACAATCAATCAGAAATAAAATCTGAAATAAAATGATATTAGTAATACATATATTTTTAATAAACTTACATACCCTCTTAGGATTAATAAGCTCACGGTGAGACTGTATTGGCTTAACTTAATCTGCCCTGCATGCAGCGTGAAAATAGAACTTTTCTTGCAGAGGCTGTCCTCCAGTTTCTCACTCTGGCTTCTGGATTTGGTGTGTGATTTACAATGCGCCGCTCTGTCCTTATATTTCAGTCTCTCGCGCGTACGAGAAAGCAGCTCCCAAATTCCCCAAAAGATTTTAGTTTCATCTCCTGTTTTGAAGCTATTTGAAACAATCTGTGCTTTTCCTGTACTCGTTTTTCTCTTCTGTCACTCACACACTTATCTCCTTCCTTCCTTCCTATATATCATTTCCTTTTCCCCATATGGGGCTTTCATTACATATAAGTTTTATACAATTCCGTTGAGGCTTGTTAGTGTAATAAATTTTTAAAGATTATTAGCTAACTTTTAGCCGATGTGATGAAGGTGAAAAATATTAATTATCTTTAAAACTATTTATATTTGAATAATATCCTTTTGGATATAATTCCTAGCCTATCTCCTTTGTTGAGTTATATTTATTTAATATTATTCCAACCATGCGTTCTCCTGTAGTGAATAATTTAATGTCCAGTAAATGCAAACTTTTAAAGTCGGCCATACATTCCTATATAGCTATTTCCTCATTCTTCAGTAATACTGTATGGCTTTTAACCGTAAGTCACATTTCCGCTGTCTACCAACTTCAAAGAAAGACCGCAGCGCTGACCTTGCGCTGGTGTGTGTGGGTGTCGCGTGGGCGTGTCGCGCTACAACCAAGCAAGTGTTTACCAAATCTCGCTACAGAGCCCTCTTCTTTAAAACAGTGCCTGCACGGTTAACTTTTTGGTAACACATGCTGCAGTTCCTCCTTAATTTTCTGTTTCTCTATATCTCCTTTGATAGGATGCCTACTTAAAAAATCGGGTCCAAGATTGTCCCGTCCTGGTATGTATCTCACATTGAACGAATATGGAGATAACAGTAAACTCCACCTTAAAAGTCGTGAATTTAATTTTTTAGACACTGCTAAAAACATCAAAGGCTGGTGATCACTTTCCACAATGAAGTGTTTCCCGTAAAGAAAAGGGGCGAATTTGTTGATCGACCAGACCAAAGCGAGGCATTCACGTTCAACGGTAGAATAATTTCTCTCAGCTGTATTTAACTTTCTACTGGCAAAAGCTACTGGTAATAGCATATGTGGCGGTGTGTCTGCCCGCTGTAGTAATGTTGCTCCGATGCCTACATTGCTAGCATCCGTTCTTAGTACGAATTCTTGTGTGAGATCGGGAAGGGCAAGGATAGGTTTATTTGTCAGCTTATTTTTCAACTCTGTATAAGCCTGTTCACACTCCACAGTCCATTGTATTTTATCCGGCTGACCTTTTTTGGTTAAGTCGGTTAATGGCGCGCACAATGAGTTAAAATGGGGTATATATTTCTGATAAAACCCGCACAGTGACACAAAGGATCTTACATCCTTCTTAGTTTGTGGTCTTGGTGCTTTTCTCATTTTCTCTACATTCTTTGGGTCCGGAGACATTTGCCCTGTAGAGATAGTGTGACCTAAAAATTCCAATGTCTCACATCCAATATGACACTTAGTTGGGCGTGCTGTCAATCCCGTTTCTCTTAATCTACCTAACAACATGGAGAGTGCTACTACGTGTTCCTCGAATGTAGTGGTAGCAATCAGAATATCATCCATGAAGTTGGTGATATGAGGATTTTGTAATGGTTCCAACAATTTCCTCATCATTCTGGTGAAGATACTTGGAGCATTCTTTAAACCAAATGGGAGTACATTGAACTCGTAATGTCCATCCGGTGTACTAAAGGCTAACAGTTTCCTAACTTCTGGTTTCACTGGTATTTGGTAGTATCCCTTGCTTAGATCTACTTTTGAAAAATACCGAGCCTTACTCAATGTAGCAAACAACTGATTGGTGTCAGGTAATGGGTCTACCTGAGATTCAGTGATAGCATTTAGTTTCCTATAATCAATGCATAACCTGTGTTCACCACTAGGCTTCCTTAATAGCACCACACTTGAGCTGTAGGGAGATTCAGACTTTGAAATAATTTTCTCTTTTAAGAGATAATCAATCTCATCCTTGAGTGCCTGTCCTTTAGCATAAGGTATAGGGTATGTCCGCATACAAACTGGTGTAGGGTCAGTAATCGTCATGTCATACTCTAACAGATTAGTACACCCCGGCTTATCTGTGAGTACATCAGCATGGATTTCTAACACCTCCTGAACCTTTTTCCTCTGCTCAAGAGTTAAATGTTCACTCACATTAACCTGAGCATAGCTTTCCGTAGTTGATAGGGGGTATTCCATGGAGGAAATTGGTTCATCCTGCATTTCTGTTGCAATGGCCAGGGTCATGATATGGGCAACTTCTGATGCTTCCCTGTCATAATACTTTTTAAGAAGGTTGACATGATACACCTTCTCCTTTCCTTTCTTGTCAATCTTATAGTTGGTCCGGGAAAGTTTTTCCAATATGACGTAGGGTCCCTGCCATCCAATTTGCAATTTATTATTGCTGCTGGGCAACAGTAACAGAACCTTTTCTCCCACCTCAAGTTCCCTATCTTTTGCTGTTTTATTGTAGTAAGCAGCCTGCTTCCTCCTGGCCTGTCTCAAGTTATCATTTGCCAGTTTCCAACTTGTTTTCAATCGAGATGTCAACTCGTTGACGTATTGGTATGAAGAAGTCACGGTTTCTTCTGCTTTTTCATCAGTCCATGTCCGCAACAATGCTTCCAGTGGACCTTTGATTGGTCGTCCAAACAACAATGTAGCTGGAGCCAATCCTGTGGAGTTATGTGGGACTTCCCTATAGGCAAATAGTGCTGAGGGTAAGTATGTGTCCCAAGTTTCAGGTTTCTCACTAGCCAACTTTCTAAGGATTGAAATGAGCGTGCCATTGAACCGCTCTACTTGACCATTCCCTTGGGCGTGGTACGGGCTACAGTGATAATGTCTAGCTTGAAATAACCTGAATACTTCTTGTGTTAGCTTTCCCCTAAACTGAGAACCATTGTCAGTCAATATTTGATGTGGGAAACCTAATCGGGTGAATATTGTTAACAGTGCCTCTGCCACATGTTTCGAATCTATCGATGACATTGCTACTGCCTCTCCCCACATAGAGCAAGTATCGACCAAGGTTAAGATATATGCATTTCTCTTCTTGGTCCTACTGAGGGGTCCAACAATATCCACGGCAACACGTTCGAAGGGCGTTCCCATGATGGGCATTTCTCCCAGTGTTGCTGGTGCAGTCCTATGTTTAGGAGCTACTCTTTGGCATTCTGGACAGGATCTCACATACCTCTTTATGTCCTCTGTGATCCCTGGCCAAAAGTAGTGACAGGCTATCCGTTGTCCAGTGGCCCCTATTCCCATATGTCCACTGAAGGGTATAGCATGTCCTAGCTTCATAACCTGCTCCCTGTATGATTTTGGCACTACAAGCTGTCCATGTCCTTTTGGTCCTGTTCCAGCTTTTCTATATAGTAGGCCTTTTTTCATATATAAGTCTCCTTTCTCTGGAGGGTTATGGCTTTTAGGTAATTTGCCAAAGCAAGGCTTCAATGTACTGTCAGCAGTTTGAGCCTTTCTCATCTCTTCTGGATGAGTATTGATGATAGTGTCCTCCTCTTTCTTAGAGCTTGCCCTGGTCTGGACTGTTGCCATCACTATGGGTCTTATAGGTTCTCCTAGAAAGACATATCTACATCCCAGTATTAATGGGTAGATAGGGTTGTCCATCACTGCTGCTTTGATCTCTCCTTCCACATAGCGAGATCTTATGTTGATTCGGGCTATGGGCAGTGTCATGGTTCCTGCTCCCTTGACTGGTCCTCTGATTTCCACTGTTTCTGTGGTTATCTGTTCCGGACTCACCAGAGAAGAGCACACTACTGAGTCAAAGTCCAAGCCTGTATCATATAAGCACAGTACTTGGGTGCCATTCAAGGTCACTTCCTCACAGACAGGGGGATGATGGAGGTCATTCTGACTATCTGCCAGGTCCTTCCTTCCCTTGTTCTCTGTTGTAAGGCATGCAGCGTGATGAGGAGGGTTTTTCCGTCTGCATTCCGCAGTATTGTGGTTACTCATTTGGCAAGATTTACACCACTTTCCTTCCTTTCTTGGAGGTTTCTTTTCTGATCCTAGAGGGTTTTTGTCTTTATAATCAGTTCTGTGTTTGTTCTTGTTGGAATTGTCCCTGTGTTCATAGTTGGTAAAGTTTTGTGAAGGTTTGAAGTTCTCACCCTGCTTCTTCTTATTTCCTGATACTTCTGACTGAGCTGCTTGATATCTTTCAGCCATGGTTAAAATATCTTCCAATCTCTCAGCTCCTTGTTCCATAAGAAATTTTCTCATTTCTTGAGGCATGGATTCTCTCAGTTGCTCCATCATGACCATTTCTTTTATATCTTGACACTTTCCTAAGCTAATCCATTTTGTCAGATAAGTTTCCAATCTGGCAGAAAACTGGTGATAGTTTTCTCCTGGAAGTAGCTTAGCAGTTCGGAATCTCTTTCTATAAGATTCAGAATTCTTTTCGTACCTGACCAGTAAAGCTTGTTTTAAGATTTCATAATCTTCCTGGTCTTCTTTTGAGAGTTTTAAATAAACATCGTATGAAACTCCCCTCAACCCCTGAGATAGCTTAAGGCTCCATTTTTCCTTTTCCAATCCATAGGTAGAGGCCAGTCTCTCATATCTATCCAGGTACGACTCAATGGCGTCCTCTTTTTCAATAAATGGATCCAGGTGGAAACTCATGGCTCCATTTGCCGCGCTATGGTTGGAGCTACTCTCAGAGTGAGGTGAGCTAGCACCATGATTGCTAGCTGCTCCCTGGAGTTCAAGTTCCTTTAAACTTAACTCATGCGCTCTTTGTAACCTTCTTTCTTCAGCTTCCAAAATTAGTCTCTTTTCTTCTCTTTCCAGTCTTTTGGCTTCTCTCTCTGCTTCTAATTTCTTAGCTTCAGTCTCAACTTCCATTCTTTTAGTCTCTCTTTCTGCCTCTAATTTCTTAGCTTCAGCCTCAACTTCCATTCTTTTGGTCTCTCTTTCTGCCTCTAATTTCTTAGCTTCAGCCTCAACTTCCATTCTTTTGGTCTCTCTATCTAAATATTTATCCACTTCAGTTGTGATATATCGAATTAGAGCATCTCCTGTCATACCCAAGTCTTTTCCTTCCTGCATAATCGCAGCTCTAAACTTCACCAATTCAGCCATGATGCTTACTTACCAGAGGGTATATAATTTTATCTTCACTAACAAACTAACTTAATTAAAATCAATTAATTACTTTGAACAAGACAAATCCTTAAAACCTTGTGAGCGTTTCCTATTTACTTCGTACTCAATGGTACTACTATTACAAACAAATTTCTAAGTTTTTAGAATTTTTTCCAAAAAAAAAAAAATTTATTTTTACAAACTATTTGTGGCTCAAGATAGAAGAATACATAGATAGTGGCCCAGGATACAAAATAATATCCCGCGAAAGAGCCCCCAATGTAGCGAAAGGTTTTCCTAGTATGATAGTAGTGGTAGAGCAGAAGTAGAATCTCTCTCCAGAAAGTATGAAGTTCCAGTGCCCGAGAAGTACACTGGTATCACAAGTGAGTTACAGCTGTGAATACTCTGAGCTGGACAATAGATTTAGGCTTCAGAAGTATAAGATGCTACTTCGCTATCGTAACCCTATGTGATATTATAATTAAATTAGAAAAAGTAACTCAAAATTTAACAGTTAAAAATTTAACAAGTCAAATGAGTACAATTATCCAATTTATTATGTACATCTATATATTCTTGTAATGATAAATGGGTGTTGGAAGATGGTAAAATGTATGATTATTTACAGTTACAAATTAAAATAACTAATAGAAAAAGTCTTGGATTTATCTTCCACTGAATTTATAAAACAAGTTTGTCACATTATCTCTTGCCATCTAGTTTTCATCATTAGAAAGTCGTTTTAGAACTGCTCACAGGATTTGTTGGATGGAAATATATAAACTCAACTTTATCCACGTCTGCTCGAGGTTCCTCCGACACACTGGAGTACGGAAGACTTTCCTTCAGCCCGCCCTATAACTACGGGGGACTAAGGTGTTGAAGTTTGGTTGACCTCTAGGCTTCAGTGAGCTGGATCAACTTCTTCAAGTCTTTAGTTTCTCGATCAGGAATGATCATAAACATTGATCATAAAAACCTGGAACAAGAAGTAATAGGTGGCCATTGTTCTAACAATCTCACCACCCTCTGCTGTTCATGATGCGACCATGTCTTCAGTGTTTGTATGTAAATGAATGAATCATGGTAGTATATTACAGAGATAGCATGATAAGATAATGTATAAGGTGCAGAATTAACAATATACATGAATAAATCACATGTTATGATACATGGGTACGATATAACCTTTGCCTTCCACTTATGGATGTCAAGTCACTTATGTACTTGCTGGTATGTCGTAAGCTTCCAGGCAAGAATTAGCCATAATATATTTGGCTAACCAATTAATGGTTATGCTTCCTGACAATGCCGGTGAAGGTTATCTCTGGTTAGCGTCATTCCCTTTTTTATTATATCTGCTACAATCAATCAGAAATAAAATCTGAAATAAAATGATATTAGTAATACATATATTTTTAATAAACTTACATACCCTCTTAGGATTAATAAGCTCACGGTGAGACTGTATTGGCTTAACTTAATCTGCCCTGCATGCAGCGTGAAAATAGAACTTTTCTTGCAGAGGCTGTCCTCCAGTTTCTCACTCTGGCTTCTGGATTTGGTGTGTGATTTACAATGCGCCGCTCTGTCCTTATATTTCAGTCTCTCGCGCGTACGAGAAAGCAGCTCCCAAATTCCCCAAAAGATTTTAGTTTCATCTCCTGTTTTGAAGCTATTTGAAACAATCTGTGCTTTTCCTGTACTCGTTTTTCTCTTCTGTCACTCACACACTTATCTCCTTCCTTCCTTCCTATATATCATTTCCTTTTCCCCATATGGGGCTTTCATTACATATAAGTTTTATACAATTCCGTTGAGGCTTGTTAGTGTAATAAATTTTTAAAGATTATTAGCTAACTTTTAGCCGATGTGATGAAGGTGAAAAATATTAATTATCTTTAAAACTATTTATATTTGAATAATATCCTTTTGGATATAATTCCTAGCCTATCTCCTTTGTTGAGTTATATTTATTTAATATTATTCCAACCATGCGTTCTCCTGTAGTGAATAATTTAATGTCCAGTAAATGCAAACTTTTAAAGTCGGCCATACATTCCTATATAGCTATTTCCTCATTCTTCAGTAATACTGTATGGCTTTTAACCGTAAGTCACATTTCCGCTGTCTACCAACTTCAAAGAAAGACCGCAGCGCTGACCTTGCGCTGGTGTGTGTGGGTGTCGCGTGGGCGTGTCGCGCTACAACCAAGCAAGTGTTTACCAAATCTCGCTACAGTAACATAACCCACATGGCTTGAAAGACTTGATAATTGTGTTGTGTTTGTCAGACTGTACATGATTTGTGACATAGTTGCTTATACCATTCTGTCTATTGGTGTCAAAACAGCAGATTCGGTGTAACGGGCAAACGTATACTCCTTGTCGTGATTATGCGCGGGTTAATTTGGTCCAGGCTGTTTTATACCGCTGGTATGATCAGGTCTGGGCTACTAAAACCATTGAAGAGTCTGGATTAGGCCAGAATATACCCCACTAGTCCAAAATATAGCCCCGTGGTAACATCTTTTATGAATACAATTGTAGGTTCGTGCGCCATTCATGATTACAAGTTGGTGGAACCTTACAATTTTGTGAGGTAAATGTTTCATGCGAAAATTATTTGCATGTGCTGAAACCAGCTTTAGAACCTTTTGTCAACGATCTTCCTGCGGAAAAATGCAGGCGCTGCTTCTTATAACAAAATGGCGTGCCACCATACTTTGACCACAGTGTCCTGACATGGTTATGCGACTTGCTACCTATGACTTGCTTCTATAGAATGACCCTCTTGCAGTCCAGATTTTACACCAATAGACTACTTCCTGTGTGGTCACTTGAAATCAGGGGGTCTACACTTCCAGACCACGTACTCTTGCCAGATTGAAACTAGCAATTATAAACGAATGTAGAAAAATCGAGGGCAGCATGCTGTACCGAACCAACACCAATCTACAAAGGCGGATAGATGGATGCATGAATGCGCAAGGAGTTAAATTTGAACATTTGTATAAATAACGTTAAATAAATGGGTTTTTGTTTGTTGTTTGTAGTGCACATACAAATGTTGACGTATAAGCGTTCACTGAAATTGTTATTTGCAAGACCAATTTTTATTTCAGACATGTCAAAAAAAGCGCCCTCACTACTGTCCCAGACTTTTCTTTATTTGGAACAAACTCCAAGTCTCTGAATAACGCCATGTATGAGATGTAAGTTAAGTTTATTGTTCTGTTGTCATCAGTATTATCTTCATCATCATCGACGTGCTAACTTATCGACGCCATCATCATGGTATTTAAAAGTTAAATCGTAAACGTGTCGGAAGCAGAGAAAGTAAACCAACTGTCTTCAAGAAAGATAGAAGGTTTTGCAAACAGTGGCGTAGACAAGGCGCTGGGAAACTGAGATGCAGAAGGGCCCAGGAAATATTTCAGTAATGACTCTTTAGAAAGAGGCTTGGTGATCAAGTCGTCAGATACCACCGCAACAATTATTTTACGCTTCTCTTTGTAATACATCACAACTTTCAAAACGTTTAAAGAAAGTGAGTTTACGTCATCACTATCATCATTATGAGCCGCAACTTCATTACTATGTTCATTAATATCAGTTACATGTATCATTCTCGAACCATCACTAGATAGTTTTTATTTCCATATCATAAACAGCTCTACAAAATGTAGAATTATAGACTTATTCTGGCAGCAATATAGACAACCTCGGAGGGACAGACAGTGATATCAACATATGGGTACAAATTGCAAGAGGAGCTTTCGTTGCATTGCGAAATATGTTGGTGATGGGAAGGGGGTGGAGGGGAGATAAATCAAAATGTAAAATAAATCAGAACCTTTAACTCAGATGTCTAGTCAGTCATACTGGTGTGGCTGTGACACGTAGAGAACGACATAAAGAACAACCACCAAGTTAATAGACTTATCATGGCTGCTTGCCTAGACAAGAAGAATTGAACTGGTATAAGGTCACCAATGTGGAACTGCAGAAAGTGCCAGACAAGTGCCAGTTTAACGAGAGGCTAGAAAAAGATGTTTGCGTTGCTTAGGGCACACACTGAGGAAACCTGTTGATAGCATTACAATACAGTCTTGGTTGTGAAATGTCTCAGTGTAAGAGTGGTAGAGAGAGAGAGAGAGAGAGACGGAAGGACACATGGAGAAGAGAACTGGAGACATAAATGACAAGTATGTGGAATGCGTGGAAACACTTTGATCTGAAAAAATGGAACAGGAGGATTTGACAGACGTGTGTTGAAGGCTTATGCTCATTTGGGAAGCTGGTAATAATGATGATGATGATGATGATGATGATGATGATGATGATGATGATGATGATGATGATGCATTTGCCTTGTGAGTCTAATTTTCGATATAGCGTTCGGGTTTTTTTCTAGATATCCTCCTCCTCCCCATTTTTTTAAAATTTGTGTTTATGATATTTTGTTTATTTCTTAATTCTTCAGTGACCTTTCATCCAACAAGATAACAAGCGTTGATGCTGGGGCTTTTCACAAGATAAAAACTCACATACTGTAAGTACTGGTGCTTATTGGTACATTTATCACAACGGTTTGTGATATGTTTAGTTTATGCTATTGTCGAACTACCGAGAAAGTATTGATAACACTTTTTTCTGACAAAAAAAAAAAAATAAATAAATAAAAATGTATGTGGAAAGCTTAACGCAGTCACAAAAATAGCAGTGAAGAACGAGGTACAGAAACTTAACTCCTAATGTCCCATGTAATTTTTAGGTTTTAGCCAGACACAAAAATAGATTCCATTTTTGTTGTTGTTGTTGTTACGCTACGTGACGTAATAAACAAGCAGTCGACATACGTATTTATGACGAAACATCTCGTGATGTGAGCAGCCAATATGACATGTACACCATCATAGCTGGCAGACGTGCACACCATCATAGCTGGCAGACGTGCACACCATCATAGCTGGCAGACGTGCACACCATCATAGCTGGCAAGACGTGCACACCATCATAGCTAGCAGACGTGCACACCATCATAGCTGGCAGACGTGCACACCATCATAGCTGGCAGACGTGCACACCATCATAGCTGGCAGACGCTGGAGTTGGGTTGGCCACGTCCTCAGAAGAGATCCCGATGCCATCATAAGAACAGCTATTCTATAGACACCTGAAGGAAAGCGAAAGAGAGGCCGACCAAAAACAACCTGGCCGAAAACTGTGGAGGCCGAGATACAAACAATGAACCAGAGCTGAGACACTGCACGGAGGATGGCTGCCGACCGAGCAAAGTGGAAGCAGTTTGTTGCTGACCTACAAGACGCTACCAGGCGTGATGGCCACTGGCTGCTTTGACAGTTGGCGGCTAAGGATCAAACAAGAAGATCTTGTAATGTATCTACGATCTTGTAAATGGGCTGAAGAATATATTAAAGTGTTGTACGTCTTATATATAAGACACATTTGTTTTTATATCGGTCTCAAATCTTCGATAGTTGCATTTTTCTATGACCCCCTTTTTTTCTCCCCTGTGCCTTCCTTTTTTTTCACTCGCTCCTTATCGCTGTTTCGCTTTCATCGTTCAAGGTTTACTTTTCACATCTTGTCAGACCTCTCACCCACCCCACTTTCCTGGTTATTTTCTCCTGTCTTATCGGTGACGCGTAGCGAAGGAGTGGATTGTCCATATTGATTTTTCGTTTATTGCCCAGCTTCAGACGGAGTAAGAGTCTACACTGAGCGACACTCCTATTGTTAATTCCGACTTATTGTCTGGGAACATATACGCTACCAAGTTGCCGCACGATCAGGTGCGCGATCGCAAACATGACATGATAAAATACACGGCAGATCTCAGTGGGATGTAGGAAATGACCATTTTACTGAAGATTAAGACACGGACAGTAATGTAAAACTTCCGGCAGGTGGACTTTGCTGTGATAAACAATTACAAGGAAATAACTTCTTGGGGGAGATTATAATGTTAGATCTGTGAAGTAGTGAGTTTGTAAACAGGACAGGTGAAACGGAAGAAGCAAGACCTTATATGGTAATGAAAGACAGGCAGATGAAATTTGTAAATAACATGTAAAGAAAATAAATTGTGTATCATGTAGAATGTTCTGCAGGTGAGGGTATTGGGGAAAAAAGACCGCTCCCGTTTTCAGAGACTAATTCGTTATTGGATTGGCATGGAAGTGTTACATTAAACACTTCTGATTGGAGCTTTTTTCCAACGAAACCACGTGAATATGGGCGAAAATGTCCCTTGTAAATATTTTTTATACTACTTCACCGCATTTCCATCTCGTCTAAAAGACATTTCAGACAGTCAGGATAGCGAAAAGAGACAGGATTCCAAAATAAGAACAGGACCAAGTATTAGAGGATCTTCTGATATTATACAGAAAGAAAACTGGACTATAGTACTGGTAACCACGAGTCTTAAGAACCTATATACAGAATAACATTGGTATTATAACTAAAGTAAGACCTGTAAGACGGCCTCTTAAAACTAATGGTCCGACACTATTCGTACGTCTTTTTTCTGTGCAAGAAGTCTGCAAAATCATTCCCGAAAATCGGGGTAAGTTGTAATTTGTACATTTTTATCATTTTATATCTTTGCATTTTACATGTGTAATTTGCTGTGGTTCATACAAGGCTGGCAACCTCAGCAAATAAAATGATTGATTCATGAACCACCACTGCAAGAGTTGGTGACTGCTTCATGCGGGTTTCCTCACAAGGAACCCAAAAGCAGATGTAGCACCAAGCTCCATGTGGAGCAGGGAGTGAATGATGGTATACATCATGGTATACATATTTATTATATTAACATTTTAATACGTTTATTTGTATATTCAACCTTGTTTAAATAATGCAACTGTCGTTTTCCGCTGTCCAAACGCAGTTTCATCCAACTCACTGGGTTTAATATTAATGCTCAGGAAGGGTAAAGTTTCTGAGAAAGATGAAGCGGGAGAATGGAAGCGGAAGGCGACTGATTCTCATGTCAGGAGCCCCATGCCTAGAAGAGACATTTGTTTTCTCTCAGTTTGTGATACACGTTTGTTGTACAAATCTGTAGATCAAGTTACCAACAGTCTACGGTAAATGTCTACATCAAACGGGTCTTGAAGACTTTTGCCTTGACAATTAGAGTGGCTACCCCCAGCATTACCACCAGAGACGTGCTACTGCCACATAATTTGACGATTGACAGAACATTCAACACCACCCATGGGAGCCAACATTGACGGAATCCAACACCAACAACAAATCATAGTATTACACTCAGGCCCAGCAAAATAACTTTTTTTTTTTAACGATAGCCACTTTAAAATCATTACCAGCGATGAAAACATCAGTGCTTCATTTTCATTCATCACTCTAATGTCATCTTTGTTAACTATAATTAAATATTAAATTTGTTATCTGTAAATACAAATTGATAGTTGATTTAATCATTATTGAGTGAATTGCACCTGTATGACTCAGTTATTTTAAATACAAACCCATCCAGAGCTATTAAAGTAATTTTTACTGAATCATTGCAGTCAGGGGCTCAGACAATACTAGCAAATTTCTTTTTCCTCACAGATCACAGAAGAGGCGGTAAGATAAAATGTTCATGACAACTTAGATGATCTCAGTTGTGATGCTTGCTTTCTTAAAATTTATGTGAGTCTCCTTGAAATTGAAGCATCATTCTTCTGTTTTTATCTCTGCCAAGAGTAATCTTGAGCGAAAGGTTGATACCTGTGAAGACCCTCATTTTCATAGTTTGGCCATTGTTAGACTACCGCTGCAGAGCATGGGGAGACAATCCTGTGCCAATCGTGTAAAGTGCAGACAGGAGAAAATTGACTACAACCAGACGGACACAAATGACGACTGTTGGGAATTATTACACCACATCGTGTCGCCCTCTACCACACGGTTCGTGGAGTATAGCGATTTAACAATCAAACCAAAGAACTGAACTAAGTGTCTGTGTTTTATTGATAAGTAGAACTGGGGGTGGGGGGAATGTAGGAATAGATGAAAATAGAGTACGTGTAAAGATTTTGTTGTTGTTGTTTTGTTTAAAATAAAATGAATGTCTTGAAGTACAGCTAATATTAATGCCAGAACGCTATGATTTCTTTCTTCTTTTAAGTGCTGTGTCGAACGGCGCAGACGATCATTTAAGAAAAAAAAAAATGGGTAAAGGTAGAACCATGGCAGATACTGCTGGAGGGGAGTGTAGCGTTAAAGATTTCACTATACTGGGTACATCTTTATGAGGTGGGGTGAGTAGTTCTGTTTCTCGCTGCCTTTGCCTTGCCCAACTTATGAGCAAAGTCCGGTATTTGTTTACGGCTAGGTAATCTAAATCAGGATGCCGTTAGGTAACGATCCCAGAACTCGGTAACCTTGCCGCGAGAAGCAGACGCTCTAACCGCTTGGCCTATCGGACACTAAAAGACGATCACAACTCTCCGCAACCTCAGGTCTCTAATGCTTTTTTGTCAGTTTTGCTGTTTGCTTTATTCCACCCACGATGTTTTATTATAGAAAACATGCCCACTGAACGTTGACAGCAGCTTTTTGATCTCTCATTTGATTTTCCTTTATGCTTTCAGGACATCTTCATTAACCTTTATTTTCTTAACATTCTTCTGTAAAACAACATATCTGTGGCCTCCAGAGATCTCGCTGGTCTATCAATTTGCTTCCACATTTCAGGAACGTCTCTGTGTATCACGGAAGGACTTTCTTTCCTACTGCCGTTGACAAAGATTTGCTACACGTAATGCCTTTTTATTTTTTTGCTTCTGTAGTTTTTTTTCAAATGTGTCACATTCTAATCAACCTGCTGCGTCAGAAAGGCTCTCCGTTCTAAGTGATGACCAGAACTTGTGTAAGCCTGCGGTCTTTATTTCATTTCTGTTTTCAGCTCATACTGCGTCAGTTACATCATGTGGCTAGTTCTCGCTTTTTGCTGTTAAGACTAAACTTACATCTTCATTATGTAACGGATTGCATATAATATGAGGTGTTTGCATATATGATATCTGACAAGTGATATACATGACACATCTTGTGTATATGTTTGTGTTTTCCCGAGGAAAGAAATCATTTTTCTTGAAAGACAAGATCAGATGATAAAACATGCCATTGTGTAACTGCCACTTTCATCTACAGGAAATTAAGTAATCGGTTATCAGTTATTCAGCTGTAAATGGGTACCTGAAGTAATCGGTTATCAGTTATTCAGCTGTAAATGGGTACCTGACTCTGATCTTTAACTATATGGCAAAGGCACCAAGGAAGGTAACCGGTCATCTCACCTCATAAAAAACTGGACCTTGAATGCTGAAGTCTCTAACACTTCATTCCCTTACGGCAGCTTCTATTATGGGTCTACCTACCTTTATTTTTATGAGTTCTTAGTTTTACTACATTGAAAAGTTCATAAATTTCCCCTAAAGTTCAGTAACATGGCCATCGACTAATAATAGACAGCTGCGTACTGTTGTTGTTTAACTAGAACTGCTGAGCTTCTTGCTCTTTTGCAGCCAACCAAGTCGAAGACCCCTTGGTATTATCTACACTGTAGATCTAGGCTTTTCCTGTGGCTTTTCTGCCATTCCAAAATGAGTTAAAGTCATGAGCTCAAGTTTCTCCAGTTTGGCTAGCATTTAAAGGATCATCACATCTGGTCCCAAGCTTGGAGTAAGAAGCATGAGGCATACTGTGCATTCCCCGCCATCCAAAGAAGGGGGGGGGGGGGCCTCTCCAAGTATGCAGAGCTAAAATACTGTGCTGTGGTTCTGGGCTTTCCCAATGAATCGTCACGTCCTACACAGAGCCACGTCTCAGCTCTCCCTGCCCATAGTGAGATCATCCTGCAGGCAGCCACCCAGGTAAAAAGCCAGAGTTACGTCTAGGGCTCAGGTGACTCCTCCAAGCTTAGTGTGCAGTGTTGGGTTCTTAGCATGTTTCACCACAAGGGAATCCCTGGAAGTGTGTTGATGATTTTAAGAGTCAACAAGGGTGTAATTAACCTCACAGGAAAGTTCACTTCCACCTTTGAATACTGTAGCATTGTGCATAGCTGGTGGTCATAAAAGGATGACTCCAGATATGCCTCCATGCATACAGTTGCGCATTAACCTACGACCCGTTGCCCTGCCTTGTGGTAAGATATTTGTTTAATAATAACGGAGCATACCGATACAATCCGACTAAAGTTAAGGGGAAATCACTGTCATTAAGGTTTGATTTCATGACTCAAATTCCCAAAGTCAGTTATGACTGAACAGGCTATTATTATTATTATGATTATTATGACTCAAACAACTTTAGTAAGATGAACGTTTATGAGAATTCTATCAGAATCATCTCATCCGGTAATGAGAATCAAGTGCTACATATGATATACCCGATCGTTCTAAATCTACAGTAAACAAGTTTAAATTTAAAAGCACCGTGAACCCAGGAACTTGTAACACTGGGACGCTAATGCAGAATGGCAAAGTGGAAAACGTCAAGCGTGACATCAAGAGAATGCGTATCAGTTGATAAGGCTTTTGTGAAATGATTGGTCGCTGCAAGGACGATACTGTTTGACCACCGCAGGCAGCTATCGTACATTGATAATAACAAATTACAAAAGAAACTAGTCGTTTGTTTCTTAATTAGAATACGGAATACATACATAGGTACATTATTTACACATTCTGTTTAGATATTCTTAATTTTTTTTGTTTTTTTTTTCTTGTTTCAGACGCTTGGAAAATAACTTACTAACGAGGATTGATGACCACGCCTTTTCTGGTGCTTTAATTCAGAGACTGTGAGTAAATAAGCAATTGTGTACAACAACACACACACAAAATATATTTGTCACTTTCACAATGTGTCACAAGTTGTCATTTTGAGTCAGTCAGTTATTGACTTTATCGATAACTCAATCAGTCTTTGTTTCCTTGCCATTAACAACACCTTATAGTTATCTGTTCTTTTTCCTCCTATTGCTATGTTTTCTGGCATAGGCAACCACGCTTCTCTATAACCTTCTAACCCCTCGTGTTCTCTGTCAGCTGTTGCTAACGACTGTACTTATTAAACTGTCAAGAATCCATTAATTTTTTTTAAGCGTAATTTAATTCAGAACGTCTTCCTTCATAGACATTTGACGGACACTTTTAATCCCAACAAGATATTGTCAGATATTGAAGCAGCATTTTCCCATCACTATCTATGTCTTCAGTGGGTTGTCTTTAAGAAAGTTTGTTAAGCTCTCTGCTACATCTGATAACAGTTTTTTTTTTTGACAGCTTTTAAGATGCAAAATAAAAATAGCAAAGCAATACAACAGATTAAAAGGAAACATTTTAAAAATAAAAATAAAATAATCTTTCTTGCCAAAATGATCTGTAATAGTCTTTTTTCTTACGTAAATAAAATGTAAGAACCCCCCCCAAAGTTTTTCTATAAAGAACGCATGTTCTTTTACTGTTACATATAAACACACTTTGTCATTTATTTATTTTAAATAAAATTGGTGTATCAGCACGAAGATGACATATTCGTAATCATTTTCCTGTTCACTCCCTACATAGCATGAAGGTAGTCCCCTTTACAGGAAGCCTGAACGACGCATCCACATGCTCTTGTAAATGTGGTTTATGTTGCCATTTGTTTTACATGATGAAGTGGCCAACCCTCCATTCACAACCTCATATTAGCTGCACTGTACGACATGCATACATGAGCAGTGGGCATAATCCTTCTGTGTCTCTTATGAGACACACGGGGGGGGGGGGGGGGGGAATGAAATATTACAAATGCTGAAATAATATCCGTCATATATATATATATATATATATATATATATATATATATATATATATATATTATATATATATATATATATTTTTATATTTATATATATATATATATATATATATACACACACACACACACACACACATACATACATATCTGGAGTGAGATTTGTTGATTATTTCAGAATGTGCAAAAACAACTTTCATCTTGATTATATCGGAGACCTGGCTTTCAGTGGCGTAGAGGGGCTTCAGTTTCTGTAAGTTTCATCCTTGTCTTGGTTGTTTCGTGTGAAAATGACAAATGTTTTTTTGTTTTTGTTGTTATCTATATATTTACTTTACTTTAGCTTGTTGTTGTTGTTGTTGTTGTTTTCGTCTACTATGTTGCTGTAATACCCTGTTCAACCTGAAAGTTTGGTTATAATTGGGGTATATAGGGTGTTATCGTCTTCACTGGTATCTCGTTCGTAGTCCTGGAGGTGATTGGTCCTGAAAAGGACCACTAGCTGGCTGTCTGGGTTCCTCTTTGTCCGTTTGTGGTGCCGTGTCGCGCTTATGGTGTTTTTTATGTCCTGCCTCAACTATTTGACTGCAACGGACCACTAGTTGTCTGCTTGGTCCTTTCTCGTTGTTGTCTGATTCGTTGTGCGTTGTCCCATGACTGTCTTTATAGTGTTTGGTAGGGCCTCATTCATGGCTGCACATGCTCTTTCTTGATTGCGTATCATTTGTTGTACGATTTCGATTCTCATTTTGTCTTTCGTTTCTTTGTTTTGTTCTCTAGCTTTTGTAAGGATATCCTCAACGATCTTTCTCTCTGTTTCAATTCTTTGGAGGATTTCTTCGTTCTCTTTTTTTAGCTTTGTGAGTTTGGCGATGTCGACTTCTATCTCGTGTTTGATGGATTTTGTTTCCTGTAGCATTGCCTGGGCGCTCTGTACCATTTCTCTGACGCTCTGCATACCTATTACGTCTTCACCTCTGTCCTTGTCGTCTTCGGGAGCCTGCTTGCTTCTGTTTTCGTTTTGCAGTTTCCTTTTCATTTCGTTGATTTCAGCGGTCAGCTTGTGTAGCTGTCGTCTGTCAATCGTGCGCTGTTTTTCTGCAGCATCCGCAGTCACTCTGTGTTTGGCCTCTTTGAAGGGTATGTTTTTAGACACGGCCTCCTTCAAGATGCTCTTAGTTTCCTGGAACACAGGGCATCCTCTGTACCTTGCCCCGTGGTTTCCGTGGCAGTTTGCACAGGTACGGTTTGCGTTAGTTTCTTTGTAGTTGCGGTCCTCCTTTGCCCTGGGGCAGTCGCCATATTGGTGACTACCCGCACAATACCGGCAAACTGCATCTCTCCTGCACGTTTTCTTTGTGTGCGAAAACTGCTGGCAGTTAGAGCACTGCATGACCGGCGGGATAAAAGCCTCTGTCTTTTTTGAAATAGTTTCGAGCGTCAGTTTCTCAGGTCTTGTCGGCCCTTCGACGGTTACCACAATCAGGTTTGTGTCTTTGTTGTTCCATGTTTTTAGCCTTTCGACCTGAGTGACTTTGATGTCTGCGTTTTCGGTCTGAAGTTTGTTGTGAACCTCGCTTGCGGGCCATCTGGTGTCCACCCCTCTTACGACAAACTTCTTTGTAGTCTTGGTGGTCTCCATCACTACTTTTATCTGGTGAGGCAACATGAATTCTTTCGGTCCTGCCTCCAGTTCTGTCATCAGTGTAGTTGATTTTGCCGTGCTGTTGAGCGAAAGCACAACTCCCTTTTCGTGCCTCCGTACCTTAGCGATGCCTCTCTTGCCAGTTATTGCTTCTAGGATAGTGATTACTTTGTCATCTGGTAGGGCCCTGAGCGAGGCCTCACCTCCAGGCATCTGTGTGATCTTAACAATCCTCTCCTGTAGTACCACGTTAGAGACGGCATTTTGTTGCTTGCGAAGTTGGCACGTTCCAACTTCTGTCTCCGATTGAGTGTGCGGTCTGCGGGGCGGATTCGCATTCTGGCTCGTCTGCATCTGGTCAAGTTTCACCGGAGTTGGCTGGTCACTGTATGATGGAGACTCGACAATGACATCTCGTTTTGTCGGTGGATTGATTTTGTTGGGTTTCAATGCTTTGTTACCCTCTGTCTTCGATGTTGCCTTGTCACTGCACAATGTAGCTACCGCCTCGACATCTTGTTTCAGCGGTGATGCTGCTAAGTCTGGTTTCGGAGCTTGTTTGTCATCTGCCTTCGAATCTTTGGGTCGATCATCGGTCGTAGTATCAGAGGTTATGTTGTTCGTCTTCTGAGAAGGACTGGCCACGACGCTAGGAGTATCCGTGCTCTCTGGATGCCTCTGTTTGCTCTTTGTAGGTTCTTGCTTGATGCTGCTGACAAGTGTTTGAGGGCTTGTATATACTTTCCTCTTTTTAGCTTGTTGCTTGGTGCGAGTCATTTTTGTAAATTCTGACGGCTGTGTTCGCCCTGAAAAGGACGCTCGTTTTAGTATAGTGCTGTCTTCTCGATCGATGTTCGTACCTGAAATGAAATGGAAAAGTTACTTTAGCTTGCTGCAGAGCAGTGGTTCTTAAAGTGGGCGGTACCGTCCCCCTGGGGGCGTTAGGGGACCTTAGGGGACGATGATGAATAAGAGGGCGTTCGATAGTAAGGAAGCAGTTGAGAATTTGTCAAGCTAAATTCAACAATAATAATTAATGTAACGCTTACATGTAAAAGCAGTTTGATAATATAAGACCTTGACGTGGGCGCTTAAAAGGAGAACGTAGCCTGAACAAACCCTAATCCACCGCACCTCCCTAACGTCGCTCGTCCCAGTTTCTCAAGACACCTTGCAGCAGATATTCCCAACATGGGGTACACGTAATAGGGGGATACGAGAAGCTTTTCAATGGGTACTTGTAATATTTGGTAATTAACTGTGTTATCCAATTCAAATATTACGTACCAGTGTGGACGAGATGCGTGGGCAAGATATAAAGGACGGAAAATGGAGGGGGTATTGGGAATGTTCTCTGAGAGTTTGGGAAACACTGCTTTATAGAGTGTTCACGTGTTGCTTTGTCAGCTTTGCATTGTGTTCTTGCTGATAACATTAACTCTCTGGGTTCGGCTATACTAAAGTTAGTTGCTTATCCTTTACAGGACGTGGCAATCAACCTCAGCTTTTATTGGCTGTTTGTGATTTTTCTAGGCAATTTTTTTCATTCAGTAGTTTGCCATTGCTTTCTGAACGGTACGGCGCTTATACCATTGTTAAAAATCCACACAAAGCGATCTTCGGCTACACTACCAGCTTGTATTCAGTCATCGGAATACGTCATCGCAGACATCAAAGATGGAAAAGAATAGGGGAAAAAACACGCATGCGCGCGCAGTAGTGCTGAAACTGATATTTTTTTTTTAAGCAACGACCTGGGCCATGAATATGTAAATGCTCTCTATAGACGTGTGTATTATAGTGACCTCATCTTGTAATGTTTTGTCTTGGTCATGTATGAATATGTAAATGTTCTCTATAGACGTGTGTATTATAGTGACCTCCCCTTGTAATGTTTTGTCTTGGTCATGTATGAATATGTAAATGCTCCCTATAGACGTGTGTATTATAGTGACCTCCCCTTGTAATGTTTTGTCTTGGTCATGTATGAATATGTAAATGCTCTCTATAGACGTGTGTATTATAGTGATCTCCCTTGTAATGTTTTGTCTTGGTCATGTATGAATATGTAAATGCTTTCTATAGACGTGTGTATTATAGAATGGTTTACAGTAGAAACAGGGGTGAAACAAGGCTGTATTGTGTCACCACTACTTTTTGGAATAACTATTGATTGGGTTATGAGAAACTATACCCACAATGAACAATTAGGTATAAAATGGACACATGGAAAATTCCTGGGGGACCTGGATTTCGCAGATGATTTAGCATTCTTAAGTTCAACACCCAGACAATCCCAAGAAGCAGTAAATAATTTGTGTCATCTCTCGGTTAAAATAGGTCTCCAAATAAATGCCTCTAAAACTAAAGCTATGAACTTTTCTAACGAGACCTTTGATATCATCTTGAACGGGGAAAAACTACAGAAAGTTGAAAGTTTCAATTATTTAGGCAGTAAAATGACTCAGGATGGTGACACAACAAGAGAAATCCATACTAGAATTGCTTTGGCAGCTAGCGCCTTCAATAGATTACCTAACATTTGGAAATTACGATCATTGAATATACATACCAAGCTTCGTCTGTTTAATTCAAATGTTATCTCAGTGTTAACATACGGCTGTGAGAGTTGGAAAATAACAAAATCATTGGAGAACAAGCTGAATACATTCGAGAACAAATGTCTTAGAAAACTCATGAACATCAGTTGGAAAGAATTCAAGACTAATCGACAAATAAGAGAAGACTCTAGGCAGAAATATGTCTCCGACTATATAAGGAAAAGACGATGGTCATATATCGGTCATGTCCTACGAATGCAAAACAACAGAATACCACTACAGGCGCTCACTTGGGTTCCTGAGGGTAAGAGGAAAAAAGGAAGACCAAAAGAAACACTCAGAAGAACAATAATAAGAGAAGGAAGAACGTTGGGCCTAAATAATGTGCAAGAGCTAAGAGGAGTGGCGTCACAACGAACAACCTGGAGAGCACTGGTTTCTGCCTTATGCGCCGTGTTTGGTGCTTAAAGAATTTATTATTATTATTATTATTATAGTGACCTCCCCTTGTAATGTTTTGTCTTGGTCATGTATGAATATGTAAATGTTCTCTATAGACGTGTGTATTATAGTGACCTCCCCTTGTAATGTTTTGTCTTGGTCATGTACGAATAGGTAAATGTTCTCTTTCTGTACAAGGGGAGGTCACTTTAATGCAGATGTCTATAGAGAGCCTTTACGTATGAATATTACATTTAAAAGGTCAAGGTCGTCCCATAGTACATACTGCCGTAGTGGAGTAGAGTGTTAGAGACTTCACTATATTAAGTGCAGCTGTATGAGATGGGGGGGGGGGGGCAGTTCCCTTCCTGGGTGCCTCAAGAGCATAACCAGGTACCCATTGACAGTTCGGTAGACTGGAGCATGACGTTACCAGATTGTGAACCTGGAACACGGTAATGAAAGTATATACATACCTTTATTTCTCTTCTCCCATGAACTCCAACATCTGCCCTCATTTTATTTCATTCCGATTCTGTTTTTTTTTTTTTTTTTACGCACAGATTACTTTCGATGTTAGAATAAATAATTTTGTAGCCGACAGCAACGTTACATCATACCTCTTCACATGTTCACTGAAAATATTAAATGTGCTATTAGTAACGTGCCAGCCAACAAAATAAGGATCGGAGTGGCTCAAAGGTATGGTGACCGCCTCTAATTGTCAAGGTACCGGGTTCGCTCCTAGAACAGGGAATATAACTGATGGACATTTTTCTCAGAACCAGTGGTTCCTAATGATGTCAAAATCCCTCCTGATCTCCGGGGTAGTGAGATGCCCTGATCTCCGGGGTAGTGAGATGCCCTGATCTCCGGGGTAGTGAGATGCCCTGATTTCCGGGGTAGTGAGATGCCCTGATCTCTGGGGTAGTGTGATGCCCTGATCTCCAGGGTAGTGTGATGCCCTGATCTCCGGGGTAGTGAGATGCCCTGATCTCCTGGGTAGTGAGATGCCCTGATCTCCTGGGTAGTGAGATGCCCTGATCTCCTGGGTAGTGCGATGCCCTGATCTCCTAGGTAGTGAGATGCCCTGATCTCCTGGGTAGTGAGATGCCCTGATCACCTGGTAGTGAGATGCCCTGATCTCCTGGGTAGTGAGATGCCCTGATCTCCGGGGTAGTGAGATGCCCTGATCTCCGGGGTAGTGAGATGCCCTGATCTCCGGGGTAGTGAGATGCCCTGATCTCCGGGGTAGTGAGATGCCCTGATCTCCAGGGTAGTGAGATGCCCTGATCTCCTGGGTAGTGAGATGTCCTGATCTCTGGGGTAGTGAGATGCTCTGATCTCCTGGGTAGTGAGATGTCCTGATTTCCTGGGTAGTGAGATGCCCTGATCTCCGGGGTAGTGAGATGCCCTGATCTCCGGGGTAGTGAGATGCCTAGCCGTTTCGGATACAGGCGAGAAAATAGGATGCTCCGTATGCAAGTTGCGCTCGATAAAAATTCCTCCTGATCTCCTGGGTCGTGAGATGCCTAGCCGTTTCGGATACAGGCGAGAAAATAGGATGTCCCGTATGCAAGTTGCGCTCGATAAAAATTCTTCGGCAGTTGGAAATCGTAAAGAGCAGGCCATACGGCCGCTGTCCCATCCGAATTTACAAAATAAGGAAACCGAGCTACCACAAAAATATTTATAGATTGTGTGATTCCTATATACACACATTGGGATTCTCGCCGGTGCTACGGAGTTCGTGTACTATGCTGAGATCCTCCTTGTATGATCTAAGATCATATCGGAGCACTTACGGTGTTGTCCATATGCAATAAAGATTATCCTTAAAACCACACCAAACTAAATCAAATAAGATAGAGAGGAGGGGTGGGTGTGGGTGTGTGTTTGCTTACTGTCTTTGGTTCCAACTCATATGACTTTTTTGTGTGGATCCACAGAGATTTGTCTCGGAGCAGAATCACTCAACTACCAACGGAGGGCTTGGTCAACATAAGAGATCTGGTACTAGAGGACACGTATTCGCTTAAGCAGTTCCCGTCCGTGTTCAAGTTCTCGCAGATCAACACTGCCCGACTGACCTACGAGCATCACTGCTGCGCTTTTAGGTGAGGTTGAGAAGTAATTATGTATCTGTTTCACCCCCGCCATATAAATAAAAACAGAAACAACTACAGCAATAACGAAAATAAAAAAAAAACAGTGCCTGAAACTAATTGATGCCAAGTCTTCCTGTCTCGTGCCGTCGTTGTTGTTCCATGTCTTGTTTATCCCTTTCATTTCTCTCTCCAGTTCTCGTCTCCGTGTGTTTTTCAGTCTCCATTTTACCCTGAGGGTTCCAGAACAAGGACTGCTGTGTAATGCTATCTTTTGACTTTTTCTCAAAGTGTGTCCTATCCCATCGCTAGCGCAATCTACACTTTCATCACAGCGATGAATGCATGGACCTGTCTGTCACAGAAAACACACGCGAATGTTAATGTCGCCTGCAGTTTACTTTCAAGTTCCAACATCACAGCGATGAATGCATCGACCTGTCTGTCACAGAAAACACACACGAATGTTAATGTAGCCTGCAGTTTACTTTCAAGTTCCAACATCACAGCGATGAATGAATGGACCTGTCTGTCACAGAAAACACACACGAATGTTAATGTCGCCTGCAGTTTACTTTCAAGTTCCAACATCACAGCGATGAATGCATGGACCTGTCTGTCACAGAAAACACACACGAATGTTAATGTAGCCTGCAGTTTACTTTCAAGTTCCAACATCACAGCGATGAATGAATGGACCTGTTTGTCACAGAAAACACACACGAATGTTAATGTAGCCTGCAGTTTACTTTCAAGTTCCAACATCACAGCGATGAATGAATGGACCTGTCTGTCACAGAAAACACACACGAATGTTAATGTAGCCTGCAGTTTACTTTCAAGTTCCAACATCACAGCGATGAATGCATGGACCTGTCTGTCACAGAAAACACACACGAATGTTAATGTAGCCTGCAGTTTACTTTCAAGTTCCAACATCACAGCTCCTTTCATAAACAGCTGCTTTCTGTAAAGCAGATGTTGGCAAGTAGTTGATTGCGATCTGCCGGTATTTTGGTGGATCTCGTGCTGATGGAAAAAAGTGGGGGGTGGATAAAGGCTTTTCAAACTATTGGGCTCGGAGTGGCTAATAGGTTTGGCGTCCGCCTGTAACTCTAAAGGTACCGGGTTCGCTCCCAGTACAGGGAATATAACTGATGGAATTTTTGTCAGAACCAGTGGTTCCTAATGACGTCATGCTCTCCCCTGAGAGTAGTAGGTAGTGAGATCGGATCGCTAACCTTCTCGGATAAAGGCGAAAAAGTAGGAGATCCCGTGTTAAAGTTGCAGACGTTAAAAATCCCTCGGCAGTTGGAAATCGTAAAGAGTAGGGCATACGGCCGCTGCCCTGGCAAAATTTAAACAATTAGGAAACCTACCACCACAAAAATACTTATAGAATGTGTGATTCCTGATTACATGCAATAGGATCTTCGTTGGTGTAACGGAGTTCGTGCACTGTGCTGAGATCCTCCTTGTATGATCTAAGGGTGGAGATCGGAGCACTGAAGAAGCTGTCCGTGTGCGATGAAGATGGTCCTTAGAAGCAAAAAAAAAAAAAAAAATTGCGGACCAGCACTTGCCCACCGGCATTTTAAAGCCGTATCCCCAGGATTACATGTATTCCACTCCGCGTTCTCGAGAGCCAGCTGACTAAACACCACTGTATTCGTGAACGGCAAAAGACTAGAACGCGATTTATACGTATGTATTATATATATGTGAAATGAACTCTTGATAAAGTATCATTTAGTTTCTGTTTTCACCGGCTCTGTCGGTGGTATTAGAGATCGTACAGCAGAGATCAAAGTTACGTATGTGTTATACTAATTCTGAATATTTGTGACCGCATGGCTTACTACACTACCATTAGAATATAGAAATAACAGACGTAAAGCAAATAAGGCCCAATGGGCTGATCACCCGTTGGCTTGTCACACCGATTACGGAAACAACGGCAGATGGATCTATTTGTTGTTGCCCTAAAGACGCCGCTAGGCGTGATGGGAAACTACAACAGAGAAAATCAATCTGCTGTTGTCCTTAAGACGCCACAAGGCGTGATGGCCTCTGACTGCTTGGTCGGTCTTTGGCTAAGGACGGAAGAAGAAGAAGAAGAAGAAGAAGCACAAAACGCAGGGTCATTAAAGTTCAGTTGGCAGTCACGACGAAGAGAGACAAAGATAGTGCAGTCCCAGGGAAAATATTAAATGCGTGTTTTGAATGGAAAATTTTGTGAAGTGAGAGTTGCTATTTAGGTTTTTTTCCGTTGTTTAGAGAGAGAGACGTGTGGAAAAAGTCGAAAAGCTGAGAAAACGTGTGCAAATGTAGATAATTGTACCGTGTGGAAAAAAAAAGAAAGCATCGTGTGAAAATTGGCGGGGAAAAAAGAAGAAATAGTATAAATAGGAGAGAAGTGCGAGAAAGGGTAGTGATTTCAGGATTTATGATTCCAATGATTCCATGATTTTGGACTTTTGAGGATTTTACAAATAGTGTTAAGTAAACTTCGTCTTTGAGAATATCAAGACAAGTTTTTAAGTAGACAAGTTAGTATATTATTCCATTGGAGATATATATATATATATATATATATATATATATATATATATATATATATATATATATATATATATATATATATAATATATATATATATATATATATATAATATATATATATATTAATTGTGGATATATAAATGTTCCTCTTGGATAACCAACCATCATTGTGAAATTTACAGTGTTTGCCTAATGACATCAATAAACTCTAATTGAATTTTCTACAATTGCTGTGTTACAGTTGGATCATTTGAAAACCATTATACGAGATTGCTATTCATTAAACCTAAATGGAAGAATGAACCTGGAAAGAAAAATGAGCAAAAGTCAAGTATTACCATCTCTGGCGGAAGGCCAGTTAGCACTTGAATAACAACAACATCAAAAGGATTAACTCCAATTTAAAATAAAATCAATATAACTACTTGCACATTTAACTGACGCGGGCACATAACACTGAAATCTAAAGCAAACATACCTACTTTTGTCAAGGCAGAATTTCAGTGGACTCATTGTTTCTAAAGTAGATTCCCACAGCTGCTGGTTGCGTATCACTACTGTAAAGTCAAATTTATTTTACTGTTTCATCTTACAAACCTGCAACAAAAACAACAACCAAAAAGCTACAGACTTTTATAAACGGTTCTTGCGTAGAATAGAAGGAATGAAATGGTATGACAAAGTCCACAAATGTGGAATTGATGACAAGAACCAGACAAGTGCCAGTGGAACAAGAGTTGAGAAGAAGACGCTGGCGATGGATAGGACACACGTTGAGGAAATCTGTTGATAGCATTACAACGCAGTCCTTGTTCTTGAATCCACAGGGAAAGAGAGGCAGAGGTAGACCAAAAAAACACACGGAGAAGAGAACTGGATACAGCGGTGAAAATGATGAGGAAAACATGGAAAGAACTTGAGCGGATGGCACAGGACAAGAAGACTTGGCATGTGTTTGTTGAAGGCCTATGCTTCTCGGGGAGCTAAAAGATGTTGATTGATTGATCTTACAAACCTGATCGTTTTGATGCCGCCATAGTCTAACATGTCGGACAAATATCTAGAATGTTCACACACTTGATATTATTTGGTTCACAGTTGTAGTTGGTTGCTTCTTGAAATCAGGTGCTTCCATCAGTGAAAATTGACTTGGCCTGACAGGAGACATATGCTTCACATGAAACTAAAGAGTATTGAAATATAATTAATGAATGAAACACCCCTTCCCGCCACCACTGTGCATATCTAGAGCTGTGAATTAAAATGTCTTATCTTTATATCCCCCCAGGCACGCAGACAAGCAAGATCCTTTAGCTTCCTCGGTCATGTCAGGACGATCTTCCTTGTGTTCCACGCAGATGAATCATGTCACAGGACAACCTGAGCTGCCACAGAATTTTGATGCCACCTTCGACTTCCGGGTTAAGAGGTCCAGCGATGGGTTGTTCATGTCCTCCATTCGGTCTTTGATGTCACTTGGCTGGGGAGATATTGAACACACAGATATATTCAGCCATGTACACCGCGGGGAAAATGCAGGGGAAAGTGGTCAGTACGGAGAAGTTGGTGGAAGTGGTGGAGAAAGTGAGAGAACAGGATTTAGCAGTGGCTTTCTTGTTCAATCTGCATCAGAAAGTATGATGCAGGATCAGTTTAGTCTCATGATGGCCTCATCAACAACAACGACACCGGTAGTCAGGCATGTTGACAACTTCAACTTCGGAGTATTTGTCCAAGCATCCACCGTATCTCCAGCCGCTCGGGGCAAGCCTGTAACTCCAAGCACCTTATGGCATGAAACGCGTAGTCCCAGTGATGACACCAAATGGGTCGGCTGTGGAAATTTCTCATCGCCAAAGGACTACTCGGGAGTAACATGCACGCCACAACCCAACGCGTTCAACCCATGCGAGGATGTCATGGGGTATGAGTGGCTCAGAGTTTTTGTCTGGTTTGTTCTGTTGGCCGCCTTGTGCGGGAATCTTATTGTGATTATTGTTTTGGTGACCGCTAGAAGCAAACTGACTGTGCCAAAATTTCTAATGTGCAACTTGTCTTTTGCCGACTTTCTCATGGGATTTTACTTGCTGCTCATAGCCTCAGTGGATGTTCATTCTTTGGGAGAATATTTTACGTACGCAGTGTCATGGCAGAATGATGGTGGCTGCCAAGTAGCGGGGTTTCTTACTGTGTTTTCCAGTGAGTTAAGCGTATTTGTATTAACAGTTATAACCATGGAAAGATGGTACGCCATAAGCCAGGCCATATACGTAAATAAGCGATTAAGGATGCGCCAGGCAACGGGTCTCATATTTGCTGGTTGGATCTTTGCTTCAGTCTTGGCCATACTGCCATTGTTTGGAGTAAGTGGTTACGGAGCAGTAAGTATGTGTTTGCCCATGGAAGCCAAAGATATGTTGGATACTGTGTACATTATGGCTTTGCTTCTGTTCAATGGAATAGCATTTGTCATAATATGTGGCTGCTACATAAGCATGTTTCTGAAGGTGCGGGCCAGTGAGAACATGGCACGCAGTAATGATGCTACCATAGCGAAACGGATGGCGATTCTCGTGCTTACCAATTTCATATGCTGGGCCCCTATTGCTTTCTTTGGCTTCACAGCATCATTTGGATTACCACTAATAGATATAACAAACTCCAAAATTCTTCTTGTCTTCTTTTACCCATTTAATTCCTGTGCCAATCCATTCCTCTATGCTATACTTACCAAACAGTTCCGGAAGGATTTTTTTATTCTTCTTGGTCGTTATGGTTTCTGTACTGACAGAGCCAACAAATACAAAGGAACGTCGATGACAAGATCATACTCGAACTCCAGGCACAACGGCCTTCAACTCAATGTGACTCATAATCATACCAGTGACATCAGCATTCTTAGTCAATACAGGAAAAGCTCTCGAGGGTCATCCGTCTCCCAAAACGGAACCCCACCTCAGAGCAGTAGAGGAAGTTTCCCGAAGGCGACTCCTCAGTCAACTCCCCAAGAAACACCCACTACCTCTCCAAAGATTGTGACTTCTCCATCAAAAGACAGTCCTGCGAGAGCTTTGTTTTTCGCAAACTTAACTGACTCGAAGACTTCTAAAACTGAAAGAAAGCTCAGCACAGTTATTGAAACGAGCCATACTTCAGACGGCCCCTCTGACGATGGTGGGGCTTGTGCCGTGATTACCTCCTCGAGCAACCCCAACGATGAGCGAGTGCTGGAAGCTCGTGATAGCCTCAGGGACCTTTTCGAAGGAAACCCTCACGGCCGTGTTCGCAGCGCTAGCGAGTACGTTGTTATATTTAAAGCTTCGCCTGTGGGGCAGCAACAGCAGCAGCAGTCTCAGTTAGAGCAACAGAGTCGTAGAGGCTCTAGACGCAGCAACCCTTTCGAGCGTCAGACTAGCAGGGACACAATCCTGAGTAGCAATACGCTGAGTTCCGTGATGAGTGACACATCGTCATCAAGGTTTGATAGTGACAGTGACGCGCGATCTATGGACAGAAGGTTCTCCCCGGCCATCTCCCTTGTTTCTTCCAACTTTGAGAAACGGGACAGCGGCGTGAGCGATCTCTTTCAGGATAACACATATACTAAATGTCGAAGTCGGACGACAAAGTTGAAGGGCACACAAAGCACTGTTGAAAGTGAAATGCTGCTGAAAAAATCTAATATTGCTGTTAATGAAAGACGAAATGGAACTTTGGATAACAGCGAACACTTCAGTAACTACAAGGAAATGAATAACATATTCTCTGTTGATTCTATTGATGAGGAGGAGATGGATGGCAACGGTGGCGTAAGTGCTGGTAAGATTGTAGAGGAGTCTTCCGAGACGTACTGTGGTGCACCTAATTTCTCCGTCAGTGAAGATCTTGGAGACTATACAACTGATGGCGATGATATTGATAATGATGTCAAACTTCATCAGTCTCTGCTGTTCAAGAGATGATCTTGTTCCATTTTTTTTGGGTAATTAGTTAAAACTATCAAATACTCTTTCCTGGTGGCATAGATGTATGGACACATCTAGTGCTTACATCATACTGTAGGTTGTGATTTAGAAAGTGTCGATAATGTGAATCTTACATTTCTGTAGTGATTCCCAAAGTGTTATTAATGTGAATCGTATCCTTCTGTACTGATTCCGAAACTGGCATTACTGGGAATCTTACACTTCTGCACTGATTCCGAAAATGTTATTAACGCGAACCTTGTACTCGTACTTATGTACTGACTCAGAAATTGTCGTTATTGTGAATCATACACTTCTGTACTGATTCCGAAAGTGGCATTACGGTACTGTGAATTGTATATGTCTGTACTACCGGGACACTTAACTGACGCCTCTCTACTCACGTGGTGTTTCACAAAAAATGGCTGTGTTTACTGTTAATAAAACAAACGTGTTTAATTGTGTATCCATTATATGTTTCTGTCTTTATTCGTTTATTATGAGTTTGAAAAACATGTTATGTCATAAGACGTTTATATTTATATTGTTGTGGAATTCATGGTCGGTATACGAGGGGCGTTCAGAAAGTAATGCACCACATCGTTTTTCTCAGGAGCTGTTTATTCAAAAAGCATGAAATTTATACACAATATACATGGATATGTCGTGTAAACATCAATATTATTCAACATAATCATCATCAACTTGTACGGCTTTATGCCAGCGCGAAACAAGTGCATGTATTCCTAGCCCGTACCAGATTTTGTCTTGATCGTGTAGCCATTTCTTCGCTGCATGAATCACTCCTTCATCATCTCAAACCTTGTCCCACGGAGTGCATCTTTAAGTGGACCAAATAGATGAAAATCAGAGGGTGCCAAATCGGAACTATATGGTGGATGGGGTAGTACAGTCCAACCCAATTTGGTGATTGCTTCCCGTGTTGCCAGACTTGTGTGAGGGCTAGCATTGTCGTGAAGGAGAAGCAGGTCTGCTGGATTCTTGTGCGGCCGAACTCTGCGGAAACGTTGATTGAGTTTTTTCAATGTCTTAATGTAAGCTTGCGAATTGATTGTCTCTCTTCTTGGCATAACGTCCACAAGAATCACACCTTCAATGTCCCAAAAGACAGTGATCATGACCTTTCCAGCTGAAGAAATTGTCTTGAATTTCTTTCTTCTTAATGATTGCGGATGATGCCACTCCATTGACTGTCTTTTTGTCTCAGGTTCAAAATGATGTGCCCAGGTTTCGTCACCTGTAACGATCTTAGCCAAAAATGTTCTCTCCATCAGCATTGAAACGCTCCAACAATTCAGAAGAAATTGCTTTCCTTTGCAATCGGTGGTCATTTGTGAGACTTCGAGGAACCCATCTTGCGCAAACCTTAGAAAATCCGAGAGTTTTTATAACTGCATTTGCACTACCGATGCTGACTGACAGCTGTAAGGCCAATTGTTGAGTAGTGATTCGCCTATCAGTAAGAATAATGCCCTCAGCGCATTTCAACATTTCTGCGTTGGTGGCTGTGGCAGGGCGTCCACAGCGCGGCCGATCAAGCAGCTCCGTATCTCCACTTCCTGATTCTTTGATTCTCTGAACCCAGCGACTGACTGTACTCCTGTCGACTGCAAAACTTTCATACACATCACATAGACGCTTGTGAATGTTCACAACAGTTTTCTTCTCTGCAACGAGAAATTCTATCACAATTCGCTGCTTATAACGCAAGTTGCTAACACGCTCAATTTCAACGGTTTAAGGGCAGCCGTATTATTTGGCCGGTTGCAATGCAATTTGATGCACACAATTGGCACATGCCACATTTGAAGTGTGCAAAATTTCATGCTTCTATCTTCATTATTAGTTGAGAAAAACGATGTGGTGCATTACTTTCTGAACGTCCCTCGTATATGTAATTTGGTATTTATCATAGCTTCATGCTCATATATGAATTTGTACTTATATCAGGGCCGTAAATACGGGGAGGGTTTTGGGGGTTCAACTTCCCCCCCCCCCCCACCCCCGGGGAGAAATTATACTGTACTGGTACCATAATAGTGCATTCACCAAAAAAAAAATGTGTATTAAACCCCCCCTTATTAAGTCCTATCTACGGCCCTGACTTATATTGTAGTTTGTTGTAATCGTGTTTATGTATTTATTTGATGTTTGATTCATACATACATATCTACTTTGGTATAAGAATTCTATAGAATATTTCAGGCAAAGGTCTTGGTGTGCCATAAATGCACGCACGCATGCACACACAGATATATACTTTCGCACGCATATATATATATATATATATATATATATATATATATATATATATATATATATATATATATATATATATATATATATAATATATTTATATATATATATATTATATATATATATAAATATGTATATATATATACAGTAGAACTCCATTTATCCGAACCCCATGGGACCGAGCATCGTTCGGATAATCAAATGTTCGGATAATTGGATTACATAATGTATCGAGTACATGTACACATATTTCTAAAAATAATTAACCATCACAAGGAAAATACACTATAAAACATATTTACTTGTACTGTAATAATAATACCCACACTGTATTAGATCACTGTATCACCAAAATCTTTTATTACACTGCAGTGCATGTACTACTTGTATTAATTATTTTTGTTAAGAAAGAGAAATGTTTTCAAAATAACATTACAAACGATTCAAAACCAGGCGCAACTTACGTATACATGTACTTGCACAGATGTAGCCCACTATTTAAAATAATGAGGAATCCTCTTTTGCACCAAACTGGATAGTCTCCTTTTGGCTGCTAAGTCCCGCATTCTCTTCAACAGCAGAAGCTGTGTAGGACAGCTGTCATCTTCTTGCTCGTACCAAGCCATCGCTGTTTCTAGTGCTATAAAGGCCTCTTCAGGACTTGGTCGACGTTTTGGTTTTTCTTCATAATCTACAAGTACATCATGTACTTCTGAGGAGTCTTCATCATCGGTCACTACATGTATTTGGTTTTCTTCTTGCACAAAAGACAAAATTTCTTCGTCATTCAAAAACTGAAAACCAGAATCATTATCATCTTCTAGCCACATGTGTGCATCATCTTTGTCACAGTCCGAAAATCCGGGCATTGCTTGAAACAGTTCCACAACTTCATTTATACAATCATCATTTGTGTCCACTGCAGTAGTTTCATTTCCTCCTTTTTTCCCAAGCAATCTACTCCAAGCCTTGTTGAGATTATCTTGTGACAGGGTGGTCCAAGCATCAGCTAACATATAGCAGCAGTCTTTGAGATTAAGCTTTTTGGAAAACGCCACCACACTTTCTTCATCTTCAGCCAACAATAAACGACGCAGGACTTCCTTCTTGTACATCTTTTTAAGCTTTGCTATAACACCCTGATCCATTGGTTGAATCAGTGCTGTTACATTGGGAGGCAGAAAAATTACTTTAAAATTTGCATCAACTGCATTCAATGTATCCGTCTCTGGATGAGATGGTGCATTGTCCAGTAGAAGAATTACTTTTCCAGTTTTCTTTTCTTGTTCTCTCAACCTCTTCACATTTGGGATGAACTGATTTGTATACCAATCAAGAAATATTTCACTATTCATCCAAGCACTCTTCTGTGCTTTGTAACACAATGGGAGACATGTCACATTCTTTAAACAACGTGGTTTTTTGGCTTTGCCGATCATTAGCACCGGTAAACGATGACTTCCACTGGCATTCGCGGCTACCAAAATTGTTACTCTCTCTTTGCACTTTTTAAACCCAGGGGCAGCTGCTTCGCGCTGAGATGCAAGTGATTTTTGAGGCAATGATTTCCAGTATAAGCCAGTCTCATCGGCATTATACACATCATCGAGTGAATAACCTTCTTCTTCCAAAAAAGCCAAGAATGTTTCTTTAAAATTTTTAGCGGCAGTTGCATCGCTAGATAAAGATTCCCCTTGAATCTCCAATTCTCGTATGCCATGACGAGATTTAAAGTTTCTTAACCATCCCTGGCTAGCCTTAAAGTCAGGAGGACCGTCAAGTTGATTGTTGAACTGAAGTGCCTTTTCACACAACAGAGAACCAGAGATAGGTTCCCCTTTGCTTCTTCTTTGCACAAACCATATATACAAAGCCTCTTCCAATTTCACATCTTTCGCATTTCTCATGGTTTTACGTTTCTTCGACCCATTTTCACTATCAAATTTCGATGCAAAACTCATAATTTTATCCTTGTTACTTTTGATGTCAGAGACGGTAGCTTTCCCAACATTGAAAATCCTCGCAAGTGAAGACACAGTTTCACCTTGTCCTAGTCTCTTGATAATTTCTGTTTTCGTTTCAATTGACAAAACATTGCGGTTCCTTTTATATGCTTTAGGCCTACTGGAAGATGCCATATCGCACAGAGAAATACTTGTACACCAAAATTATTCTGCTGTAGTAGCAGACACAATTATTTTAAGTTGAACTGTCTGTTTAGCCAGTGTTCTACCTAGAACGCACACGTACACTGGATTGGTAAACCAGATATTAACTGACTTTATGATCTAACTGACTTCCTGTACGTAAGCGACCGACCATTAGCCATCCCATTCTCTACAAATTGTTCGCACACATTTGAAGTTTGCCGCATCAAAAGATTCAGAATTTTAGTCTAACGTGACTGTGGCATCTGATTTTTTTTTTTTCTGGAAAAAGTGTTCGGATAATTGGATGTTCGGATAATTGGGGTTCGGATAAATGGAGTTCTACTGTATATATATATATATATATATATATATATATATTATATTATATATATTATATATAATATATATATTATATATATATATATATATATATTATATATATATTATATAATATAATATATATATTATATATATATGAGTCGTTTTTAAGAGTAAAAGGAAGATTAAAAAAAGTATACTCCATTCCACTTTAGTAACAGAACCTTATCGAATGACCATATGTGTCTCAGCTGGGTTCTTTAACAGAATACCAACAGCCCCACCTACCGCGTTGAAAACAGGCGTGTTAACCATGAACCTACCGAGGAAACTCAGTTACATAATAACGTGATGTAACACTGGACTTTACATCCGATTGTCTCCTAATTTTACATTTTTACATAATCTCTCGTCAAATGTTTAGCTGTTAATGTTTACACCAGACCGCACGCTTTTTTGGACATGCACCCTAATATAACAGACGGACCTTGAGTGTAGGTTTGAATGAAGCTCGCCTCGCCAAAACGAAGCAAAACTCCTAAAAAATTATATTGTAATTTATTCACCATTACAGTTATCTTTAGGTGCGGTGTCAGTATGTCGAAACGCCAACCTGTTTTAGATTTTGTAATGCCACACACACACATAGACAGAGAGAGAAAGAGAGGGAGAGAGCCATATATTGTATCAAACAACAAAGCTGGTAACAAAATAGTCCTGTAAATGTCTTAAGACAGAAGGGGGAAAAAAAGAGCGTGCGATCCGCAGCAGCGCGTGCTTTAAAAACAATGGCTACCATCTTATCCAGCGAGGAAGGGAACTGGTCACCCCCCCCCCCCCGATATGGACCTGGTATGGTAAAGTCTCTAACACTTCACTCCCCTACGGCAGTATGTGATATGGGACTACCTTTCCGCACTTTGTAAACCTCTTCTGTCTATCCACAGACAACGATTTTTAAAAACCGCTAAAGAAACAAATATGTTTTTGTATTCACCATAACCAGCCTTTATCTTCTCGTAGAGCCACAGGTCATCACCATAACCAGCCTTTATCTTCTCGTAGAGCCACAGGTCATCACCATAACCAGCCTTTATCTTCTCGTAGACCACAGGTCATCACAAAATGATGCCAAATCTTTTCTGTCTCGTGCCATGCCGTTCCACGTCTACTTGATCTATGTCGTGCCTATATCCCAGTTGTCCCCTCCATGTGTTTTTGGACTTCCTCTGTATTTCTTACTCTGGGCGATTCCAGAACTGACACTGCTTTCTAATACTATTAAGCTGGTTATATTAGGCGGTTTCTTCATAATAAGGATTATGTTGATAGAAATAAGTAGAGAACAAAACTGACCATTTTTCGGAGTCATTACTGGACTATTAGAGCTTTCTGTATTTAAATTCGAAGCTGTCTATTTGCTGCTGTGAGAGAGAGCGACAGAGAGAGAGAGAGAGAGAGAGAGAGAGGTAGGGGGGGGGGGGGGGGTTGTGGTTATTTAGTTTAAAAAAACAATTTTGGCCAATGATCGCGTCAGCAACCACCTCACTGTGAGAACGTGCCAGCGTTTCCCGACGATGAAAGAGTATGACCAGCAAGAGTCCGGCACAGATCCGAGGACGTACTGACACCTGATCACGGGAGATTTAATGTTGATGATACGTACTTGAAATACGGAAGATAGAAAACTATGTCTGAAGTCTATTAGCAAACAATCTCGGCATTTAAACTGGAAGGGAAAAAGTAATCAAGTAAAGAAATCAATAAAAGTAATCACTGTGATGGTTTATATAACTAATGAAACAGAAAATAATGTCTGCTTGCAAATGAGTAATGCAGGAAATCCACTTTTTTCTACAAAGGAAGGGAGCAGGGTGGAGACCGATGAATCACAAGACACTGGGTTGGTTCAGTGTGCGTCGTAGCAGGCGTTTCTCAAATCCATTGGAGACGGCAGAGAACAGCCTTTCGTCACTGTGGAGTCGGCCACAAAAATTCCTCGACTTCTGAAATTTTAGAAGTCCGAGTCCCGGCTCCGATTACAGTTTTTTTTTAACTAGTCAAATGGCACAAAAGTCGGAGTCCGGACTCTGAACACAAACACATTTCTATGTTGCCACCAGCGTTGCCACTCATAGGTGGATTCACATAGATCTAGATTGTTATTTGGTCCCGTCTAGGTGTCATTTTCCTTCACTAGTTGAAGAAGGTCACCTAGATCAATTTTCGCCAAAAGTAGCCCAAACAAACCGCCTAAAGTAGTCCACAAATTCAAAATCTAGGTGTATCTAGGTGTTTTTTGTGGTACCATGTAGGTTTTTTTTTTTTTTTCAAAATTAGGGTGGCAACCAGCGTTGTATCAAAGTTTTTGCCAACATGAAAATCTGAACGATCACACTACTGTTAAATGATATTTTCCAAACTGCTTGGAACCTACTCACTTTAAAATATGCTTTAGGACGCTGAAGTGGCACAGTGATTGTCCTCAGACAACGCATATCCCTGGGCTAATCTGTTCAGGAAGCAGATCTGACACCAAGGGGAATGATTAACTCACACACACACGAAGTGTAAGAGGTTAAGGTAGATACTGCCATAGGGTAGTGGAGTAATAGAGACTTGACTATTCTAGGGGAGAGGAGTAATAGAGACTTGACTATTCTAGGGGAGTGGAGTAATAGAGACTTGACTATTCTAGGGGAGTGGAGTAATAGACACTTGACTATTCTAGGGAAGTGGAGTAATAGAGACTTGACTATTCTAGGGGAGTGGAGTAATAGACACTTGACTATTCTAGGGAAAGTGGAGTAATAGACACTTGACTATTCTAGGGAAGTGGAGTAATAGACACTTGACTATTCTAGGGAAGTGGAGTAATAGAGACTTGACTATTCTAGGGAAGTGGAGTAATAGAGACTTGACTATTCTAGGGAAGTGGAGTAATAGAGACTTGACTATTCTAGGGAAGTGGAGTAATAGAAACTTGACTATTCTAGGGAAGTGGAGTAATAGAGACTTGACTATTCTAGGGAAGTGGAGTAATAGAGACTTGGCTATTCTAGGGAAGTGGAGTAATAGAGACTTGACTATTCTAGGGAAGTGGAGTAATAGACACTTGACTATTCTAGGGAAGTGGAGTAATAGAGACTTGACTATTCTAGGGAAGTGGAGTAATAGAGACTTGACTATTCTAGGGAAGTGGAGTAATAGACACTTGGCTATTCTAGGGAAGTGGAGTAATAGAGACTTGACTATTCTAGGGAAGTGGAGTAATAGAGACTTGACTATTCTAGGGAAGTGGAGTAATAGAGACTTGACTATTCTAGGGGAGTGGAGTAATAGAGACTTGACTATTCTAGGGAAGTGGAGTAATAGAGACTTGACTATTCTAGGGGAGTGGAGTAATAGAGACTTGACTATTCTAGGGGAGTGGAGTAATAGAGACTTGACTATTCTAGGGGAGTGGAGTAATAGAGACCGACTATTCTAGGGGAGTGGAGTAATAGACACTTGACTATTGTAGGAGAGTGGAGTAATAGAGACTTGATTATTCTAGGGAAGTGGAGTAATAGAGACTTGACTATTCTAGGGAAGTGGAGTAATAGAGACTTGACTATTCTAGGGGAGTGGAGTAACAGAGACTTGACTATTCTAGGGGAGAGGAGTAATAGAGACTTGACTATTCTAGGGGAGTGGAGTAATAGGGACTTGACTATTGTAGGGGAGTGGAGTAACAGACACTTGACTATTCTAGGGGAGTGGAGTAATAGTGACTTGACTATTCTAGGGGAGTGGAGTAATAGAGACTTGACTATTCTAGGGGAGTGGAGTAATAGAGACTTGACTATTCTAGGGGAGTGGAGTAACAGAGGCTTGACTATTCTAGGGGAGCGGCATAATAGAGACTTGACTATTCTAGGGGAGTGACATAATAGAGACTTGACTATTCTAGGGGAGTGGAGTAATAGAGACTTGACTATTCTAAGGGAGTGGAGTAACAGAGACTTGACTATGCTAGGGGAGTGGAGTAATAGAGACTTGACTATGCTAGGGGAGTGGAGTAATAGAGACTTGACTATTCTAAGGGAGTGGAGTAACAGAGACTTGACTATGCTAGGGGAGTGGAGTAATAGAGACTTGACTATTCTAAGGGAGTGGAGTAACAGAGACTTGACTATGCTGGGGGAATGGAGTAATAGAGACTTGACTATTCTAAGGGAGTGGAGTAACAGAGACTTGACTATGCTAGGGGAGTGGAGTAATAGAGACTTGACTATTCTATGTCCAACATCCAGAAAGCCTTTTCAGGATAACAAATATGGCTGCAAGAGCATTTACATTGTCTGCTGAAGCTGAGATCACTGTCTCTCAGTGGAATACTTGTGTGTTTCAGTTCCAGGCATTGTGGATTTTTACAGTGATATTTTTACAAGAAAATCCTTGTTGGAGAACTGCATAACATCATTATGTAGAAGCTGTGATTCTTACAAATACCATAGTGATGAGTGTGGCAGTACAGAAGTGGTTGTCAGTCTTTATGTGACGAAAATCAGTTGCATACCTGTCAACCTCCTGAGACAAAAACATGTACGCTGGAGCAAAAAAAACCTTACAAACACCCAAAAATCCTTAAGCACAAAATATATTAATAAATTATACACAATACAGTTTTAAAACGAGAAATGACATAGCCTATACAAATCTATTAGCATTTGAATTAATGTGATATAAAACATGCTAATAGTCTCATGCTGTTCTTTACATATAAAAATCTTAGTGATCTTGAGGTACTATTCTTTCGATGCACAATGTTTTGTATTATAATCAACACATGCACTTTTAGCACTTTCCAGAATTGCATTAGTGGGCTTAAAGTCTGCACAGCATGTATCAGTGTTAATCTTACACTGTAAAAAAGAAGTGAGTGTATCCGCATGCATGGACCTTCTGCAGTCTGTGTGGATTTGTTTCATCATTGAAAATGATCTTTCACAGTCAGCATTGCTGTGTGGGAGTATCAGCAGTCGCTGAATGATCACTTTCAAATTAGGGAAGCAGATAACACCAGTACTAGTTTTCTGGTCAACAACTTCCAGCCAATAGCTACAGAAGCTCTTTTTCTGACCACTATCTGTCAGTAGAGGCACACACACATCAGACAACATACTGTAGTCATCGAACTCATCTTTCAGTGCTTCCTGATCAAGATCTGGGGCAAAGGTATCTGTTAATCTGCAGATGTTTGGATACCTGAGATTATCTTTAGTGCTTGGATCTAGCACTTTAAAGTCCTTTAGCACCTGGTTGTCAAAGGGAAATTTATCAGTAATTTTTTTATCTACTGATGTGTAAAAATTTCTGACATCCTCAAAAAATGAACTCTTTACTCCACTATCAAGCTTCATTTCTTCCATAAATGCTCTGTTTGAGAGGCCAATAGCTAGTATGCTGTCATCATGCTGCACCCCACGATCACTAAATTTGATATGCCTCAAGTCAACAACCTGTTTAACATACTACATCTCCACAAATTTAACTAAAAATTTTTGAAGCAATCTGTCCATCTCCTCCATCATGCCACTCATCTGTTTGAAAGAGTTTATTGAACTCATTTAACAGTGGCAGAATTAAACTCAGAAAACGAAGGGTCAGCTGGGTTAGTTGTGCTTTTAAAAGTTTATGGATGTTTTGGACTCAGACAGGCTTTTCAACATCATTGTGGCAGTCAAAATAAGATGAGAGAGCTGTATACTGGTTAATAATCCTATCCACTACCTTCTGCAATGACAGCCAGCGAGTCTGACAGTGTTTAAGAATATTCAGGTCATGTTTCTTTGAATAGTTGGAACTCCTTATAAACCTTTCGTCATTTTGAGCTGTGCTCAAAATGATAGTACATGTCTAAGAAAAATGTCTTCTACTGGCACAGTCAATTGTTTGATTCCATCTTGTACACATAAATTTGCAAGGTGGCAAATGCACCCAATACTAAAAACATAACGGTTCCTCTGCTTGATCCTGGTAAGTAATGAAGTTTGATTTCCCCACCATGACATTGCAGTTGTCACTAGCAAAGCCAATGCAATTTTTCCATGGAATATGAAATTTTGTGAACAGATTATCAATGAGATATCTGAATATCGCCTCACTGGTTCCACCACTGCATACAGGCATGTCCAACAATCTCGTTCTTGGTCCCAATCCTTCTTCAAAATTTCTCACCATAATAGCTAACCGCTTCTCTGTTTTCTTATCATTTGACTCATCAAACATTAATGAGAAGGGTGTTTCCCAGCACAGCTTTATCACTGGTTCTGTTGCAGATGGAGTCAGGCAGTTTTTAAATTAATGATAAGTGTTGTCTTGGTCCTCTTCGACTGGAACTTTCTGGCAATATCACTGTCAAGAAACATTACAGGTGCCAATTCACAAATGTGATCAGCAACAGATGCAGTTAAGTTATGAAGGGCAATGAAATTGGCAAATAAAACTTCAGCCCTTGTAATGCCACCCTCTTCCTGCTTTTGCTGAACTAAAAAGGTCTTAATAGATGCTCCTTCTTTCATTGCAAACATTTGTTCATGCAATTTCGTTTTAAAATGTACTTTCAGATCATATAATCCTGAAGCTACTACTTTAATATCTTTGCTGCATAATCTACAAAAAGAATAGGTTGATCCTAACTTGGATGCATCTACAATGCCAGGAAAGAGTTTAGCCCATTCGGCCTGAAACTTATCATGACCTGCAAGCTTTTGTTTCTTTGAATTAGGCTCAGCCATCATTCAATGGATGAAATATTTCAACTAATAATCTTTGTAGACGAAGAGAACGATTAGAAAATACAAATAATGATAAACAGAATAACGAATCTAGGAAGAAACAAAAACTTGCTACCAAAATTTACAAAATTATTATTAAAAAGTTGCTAGACCAGTGATAATAGATCGCCACTTTATTGAAAAAAAATTAAATTAATTTATTGGAAATATTTAAATGGTCAAAATATAACTGGAAAGATTCAGAGAACGACAAAAAAAAATACAACGAAGCAAAGCAAACAGCTAACAGCAAAAACACAACAACAAATTAACAGAATATCAAATCCAGGAAGAAAAAACGTACTACCAAACATTTACAAAATTATTATTTAAAAGTTGGATTGATCACTGATAATAGATCGCCACTTTATTAAAAAATAAAGCAGCTAATCTCGACGACTGGAATAATGTAGGCCTACTGTATGGATTTGGGCACAGCGGGCTGATCACCCGCTTGCCAGCCGCTCTGATTACGGAAACAACAACTAATTTTTTGTTGTACCAATAAACGCCATTAGGCGTAACGGAACAACAATTAATTTCTTGTTGCCCTAAGACGCCTGTTCGTGGCGTACTAGCCCCTGACTGCTTTGTCGGTCTTCGGCTAAGGACGGAAGAAGAAGAGAAGGCTGTATGGATTTACTCTAAGAACAGAAAAGTTTCCGCAAACAGACTTTTTTTTTCCTAGTTATGTAGGGCCTACACAGAATATTATGACATTAATTTATCGGAAATATATTGAAGGGCAAGATATAACTGGAAAGATTAAGACAGCGATTAAATTTCAACAAAGCAAAACAACAGCAATATTTAACCAAGTTATAAGTACTTAGCTTTTTTTAAACAAAATGGTGCCGAAGTGTCTTGGCAAGCGTGGCTGATAACAGGTAACTTAAAAAATACGTCATGTCATGCTGAAAACCGAAAGTGTTTGAGGCCGAATTCAGCATTTTTACCTAATTGTTGGGTTTTGATTGGTTGCTGGGAGAGACCTCATTTTAAAAACAGACGCCGAGAATCTCTGAATAAAAAAAAAATAAATAAATTGGTTAAAAAAAAAAAAGCCTGGGCTAGAAAATATTTTCTGATTTAAAATATTAAAAAAAACTTGGGTTGGAAAAATATTTTTAGATTTTTTTTTTAAATGATACTATCTGGGTGATTAACATGGTTCATGTTGTGTAGTGTTGAGACTGTTACTATCTAGGTGATTAGCATGGTTCATTACCTAATTGTTGGGTTTTGATTGGTTGCTGGGAGAGACCTCATTTTAAAAACAGACGCCGAGAATCTCTGAATAAAAAAAAATAAATAAATTGGTTAAAAAAAAAAAGCCTGGGCTAGAAAATATTTTCTGATTTAAAATATTAAAAAAAACTTGGGTTGGAAAAATATTTTTAGATTTTTTTTTTAAATTAAAAAAAAAGAATATATAAAAAATTTTTCCCATTTGGGGGGGGGGGGGGGGGGGGGGGGGGGAAGAAATCTGTACGAGTCTGTACGGCCGTACACTGCAAAAAGAATTTAAAAAACGTACAAGTTGACAGGTATGCAGTTGCTACTTGGCTCAAAATGTGGTAGCGACATGCTCCAGCCGACCCTTATCTTGAATTATGGAACTGATGACCCTACCTGATAAAGCTGGGCCTAGTATGTGAAGTCTCTAACACTTCACTCCCACAAACAGCAGCATCTGCTACGGGACTAAATTTACCTTTTATTGATGCTGACAGGAAATAATGACAACGTAATTCATCTTTCATGGTATTCAAGCATACAATAGGCAAGTTTGGATAAGTTCTTCAAAGATGCCCACCATATGAGGAATAGAAAAAGCACATATGCACGTCACCAGTACCATTCCTGGAAAAAAACTATGGAGATATATACAGCCTCAAGCCAATCACTGCTTTCTTTGAACGTATTCAAGTAGACGTCTCAGAGTGTACGAAGAAGATTAGTTCTTCACAAGAAAGATCACAACCTGATCTTGATTTACATGGCTTTGTTAAATAACTTTTGTTGTTACAGCATTGTTTCTGAGGTTTATTTCCTGACTTTCTTGATTTTTGTGTCTTGTACCATCACTTGCTGCCTTCGTTGCTGTTACTGTGAAGACTTCAGTGTTGCCATTGTTATAAAATATGTTTATTTTGTGTCATCTTGAGAATGTTAATATCTGGGTGATAAACATGGTACATGTTGTGTAATGTTGAGACTGTTACTAACCGGTGATAAACATGGTTTGTGTTGTGTAATGTTGAAACTGTTACTATCTGGGTGATTAACGTAGTTCGTGTTGAAACTGTTACTATCTGGGTGATTAACATGATTCATGTTGTGTAGTGTTGTGACTGTTACTATCTGGGTGATTAACATGGTTCATGTTGTGTAATGTTAAGACTGGTACTATCTGGGTGATTAACATGGTTCATGTTGTGTAGTGTTGAGACTGTTACTATCTAGGTGATTAGCATGGTTCCTGTTGTGTAGTGTTGTGACTGTTACTATCTGGGTGATTAACATGGTTCATGTTGTGTAGTGTTGAGACTGTTACTATCTAGGTGATTAGCATGGTTCATGTTGTGTAGTGTTGTGACTGTTACTATCTGGGTGATTAACATGGTTCATGTTGTGTAATGTTGAGACTTACTATCTAGGTGATCAGCATGGTTCATGTTGTGACTGTTACTAACTGGGTGATTAACATGGTTCATGTTGTGTAGTGTTGAGACTGTTACTAACTGGGTGATTAACATGGTTCATGTTGTGTAATGCTGAGGGACCTCAGATGCGTCAACAGTGAGAAATGCAGTTAGCGACCCATAGCTAGACTGCTTCAGTGCTTGCGTCAGGGTCAGCAAACCTGAGCTGACCAAGACCCTACTCCACCTCCAAGTGGTGGTCCTGGAAACAGGCTGCATCACTGCAGTCTGGCTGAGTGAGTAGGGATCGAAGAGGGAAGGCTAACCCGGTCCCAAAAATGCTGTGCTGAAGTTGGATGTGTCGGCCGAAAGGCGCAAATATCGCAGCTTCGCTGTAAACGGACACAATGCAACCAACGTCCTTTTCAGGATGAACGAAGAAGAAGTGTAATGCTGAGACTGTTACTATCTGGGTGATTAACATGGTTCATGTTGTGTAATGCTGAGACCGTTACTATCTGGGTGATTAACATGGTTCATGTTGTGTAGTGTTGAGACTGTTACTATTTGGGTGATTAACATGGTTCGTGTTGTGTAGTGTTGAGACAGTTACTATTTGGGTGATTAACATGGTTCATGTTGTGTAATGTTGAGACTTACTAACTGGGTGATTAACATGGTTCATGTTGTGTAATGTTCAAACTGTTACTATCTGGGTGATTAACATGGTTCGTGTTGTGTAATGTTGAGCCTGTTACTGTCTGAGTGTGATCTTCACATCCTGGTCTAGGTAGGGAATGCTAAGATGAATGATTTCAATCTCTGATAGTGCAGAATCATTTTATTTGTCTCACCACTCACATTTATCCTCAGACAATACGTGATACTTTTTGTACAGGGGAACTATGCCGAACTAAGATCGTCAGCTGTACTTTGAGTTAAACATGACAGTAAGAATATTCAAAATTTCTAAGGTTTAAAATAAATTTTAATTAGTATATAAGAAAGAACATTGCTTAAAAAATAAAAAGTGGAGTCAATTTAGAAGAGAGAGAAACTGGCATATTTCTAGCTCTAGCTGAGATAAGAATGAGTAAGAAATCTGTGCTGGAAGTTAAGTTACAGCGTAGCGCAAGCACAGGGCAGCTGGTATGTTCAACTGAGAGAACATGCATTCTCAACTACAACCAGCTCAAAGTTCAACAACAAACAATTCACACACATGCATATTCCAACACGTCCTGGTAGGAGAAGGAATCGAGTGTTTGATTTAAAAATAGGGAAAAGAGTGTCTTCTGATGTAATGGTAATTTGTGAATAGTGTTTTACTGCCAGCTCAGCCGTATGATATAAATCTCTAGCGAACAAAGATTACAGGAAATTCCTGTATCAGAAATCACAGTTGTTACTGTATTTTAAATGTGAAGGACAATGTCCTATCTTTCCAACGTCACTTTACCTCAGACCCTCACCGACACTGTCATGGAAACGAAAGTAGAAACATTTAATAACAGAACGTGCAAGTTTTACATGTGAATTTTCTTATGTGCTGAGGGAGTTGACAAACAACTGTACTGGTTAGGAAGGTAAAATTAGTCTGTCAATCACTTCAGTGCACAGAGATACAGTTTATGTTGTGTCAGCAAAGTTAAGAATGAGAGGGAAAAACGTAAGAAACTTTTGATAGTGGAGTGAATGTAGTAAAGTAACACTTTACATGTGAAAAGTAATAATAGTTGAACAAGGTTTGTCATGTGTCAGCTGTAAGGTAAAGGATCCTGTTACATGCCCATTGAGGCATACTGGGGAGTATGGTGTTAGGCCCATATATTCTTGACCATAAGGCACACTAGGGGTGGTGTGGTCAGCATCACTTCGGCCACCTTTAACCTTCCCAGAGTTGCTCTGGTACCCCAATTCATGAGGCTGGGTCGACCCTGGTGTCGTTTGCAGTCTAAAAAAAAAAATCCCACCTCAACTGGGGATCGAACCATGGACCGCTGAAAGGTCAGACAAATTAAAGTTTGTCTTCAAGATTCCATAGTCAGCGATCACTTTTCATTTTTGTGTGAGTGAGGTGTGTGAGAATGACAAGTCAATATTATTATCTTAAGATCTGAGGTTTACTAGAAGTAATGATGTTATTCAAGTTCATGCTTCCAAATTATTGTGATCTTTGGTTCTAGTGTGTTGTCATGAGATACTGTCCTTTGATTCTTGACTGACGTCAATAATGCTACCTTCATCAGTTGAAACAACATACAGTCCTGATGCGACCTTCCTAAATAGAAAATACTGCATATAAAGCTGAGGTTTCCAGGAAATACAAATACAGTGATGGTCTATAAGAAGCTGTTACAGTGTTACCCATTTGTATAATCAACAACATTATCATGTGTACATAAAGAGTTGAACTATATTAAAGTTTTCTATGAATTGTTGACTACAAGGACTGCCGAGTCTTAGCTTACATATAGTTTGTTGAACATTCGTCATGTCAGTTCATGTGTTGGGTAAACATACCTATGACAGTGAAAACCTATATCATCACCCTTCAGCCCTCCCCGCCCCCTCCCACAAGAAGCATAGGTCTTCAACAAAATCATGAACAGTCACAGATCTTTCCATTAGGGCTGGGATTGATTAAAAAATCGTAATTGATTAATGAAATTTCTTTAATTGAAGATTAATTGATCAATTTGAAAAATTATACAAAATCATAAATAATGTTTTTTAAAAGTCACTAAGGACTTTATTTATTTTACTTGCTACAAGGCAACATCGTCCGGATATTATAATGAAAATACTGAAACGTTACAACCAAACAATTTATTATTATTGAGCATACTTGCCAAACTCCATATCACAAACCTCTAACATAGCAAATGCTCTCATATTTAAGTAAAAAACATAAATGTTGCTAAAAATAGAATAATCTATTAAAACTTGTTTGATCAACTAATGGAGTAAAATAAATTTTAATCGATTAATTAATCGTTAAAGATCCCAGCCCTACTTTCCAGATCTGCCTCATCCATTTCATCTGTCTCCATCTCTTTTCTCCATGTGTATTTTGGTCTCTCTACCTCTCCAACCCTGGAAAATTACAGAATCAAGACATAATGTGTTACAGAACAATGATGGTGGAGACCAACCATTACTGCATACAGTTTATTGTCTTATTGAGTTAACTGTCAGCGCAGGAAGTCTTGAATGACTAAGAATATTTAAACTGCTTATATAGTAGGGCCCCACTCATTCGGCGGGTTAGGTTCCAGACCCTCACCGAAATAGCAGAAATTGCCGAATAGAGAAACAACCTTATTTTACCTTGCAAAAGCATAAAAAATCCTTTCAACATGTTTACACTATCATATATTAAGTGTGCAATACAGTTAGGCCTAAAAAAAATTATACAAAAGCAAAATGAATATACAGCATTTAAATTAAGAGACTTAGAAATCCTCTTTTTATCACCACTACACTTAGATGTCATTGTAGGTAATAACAAAAAATATTAATTTTAAACGATTTAAAGTTTGAAAAATTGCCAGAATACAGTGAAATTCGCAGCGCACAGATGCTGTAAACATACTGAATTACCGACAATAAAATGGCAAATAAAGCCATTCTCAGACTTAGCTGCTGAGTGTGTCAAGCCGGAAAAACTCCAAAAGAGCAGAATAAGCACTGAACATGTATATAATTGAAAACCACCTATTTAGCAGAACACCGAGTAGTGGAACCTTACTGTACTTCACTTTGTGGCATTCATTCAGAGGAGTGGTGGTGGGGGCACAAGTGAAAGAGGTTTTAAAATGTTGTTAGGGCATTCATATGATCCTTAACTCAGTTATTCCAACCCCTTGTCTGCCTACAAAGTCTGAAGTTCAAGTATGATGTGTTTTCTGGAACATATAATCTATGTAGAATTTTAATCACACTTTCTTGTTGAATGTTATATACAGTAGAACTCCATTTATCCGAACCCCATGGGACCGAGCATCGTTCGGATAATCAAATGTTCGGATAATTGGATTACATAATGTATCGAGTACATGTACACATATTTCTAAAATTAATTAACCATCACAAGGAAAATACACTATAAAACATATTTACTTGTACTGTAACAATAATACCCACACTGTATTAGATCACTGTATCACCAAAATCTTTCATCTTTCTGCAGTGCATGTACTACTTGTACAGTATTATTTATTTTATTTTTTTAAAGAAATATTTTCAAAATAACATTACAAACGATTCAAAACCAGGCACAACTTACGTATACATGTACTTGCACAGATGTAGCCCACTATTTAAAATAATGAGGAATTCTCTTTTGCACCAAACTGCATAGTCTCCTTTTGGCTGCTAAGTCCCACATTCTCTTCAACAGCAGAAGCTGTGTAGGACAGCTGTCATCTTCTTGCTCGTACCAAGCCATCGCTGTTTCTAGTGCTATAAAGGCCTCTTCAGGACTTGGTCGACGTTTTGGGTTTTCTTCATAATTTACAAGTACATCATGTACTTCTGAGGAGTCTTCATCATCGGTCACTACATGTATTTGGTTTTCTTCTTGCACAAAAGACAAAATTTCTTCGTCATTCAAAAACTGAAAACCAGAATCATTATCATCTTCTAGCCACAAGTGTGCATCATCTTTGTCACAGTCCGAAAATCCGGGCATTGCTTGAAACAGTTCCACAACTTCATTTATACAATCATCATTTGTGTCCACTGCAGTAGTTTCATTTCCTCCTTTTTTCCCAAGCAATCTATTCCAAGCCTTGTTGAGATTATCTTGTGACAGGGTGGTCCAAGCATCAGCTAACATATAGCAGCAGTCTTTGAGATTAAGCTTTTTGGAAAACGCCACCACACTTTCTTCATCTTCAGCCAACAATAAACGACGCAGGACTCCCTTCTTGTACATCTTTTTAAGCTTTGCTATAACACCCTGATCCATTGGTTGAATCAGTGCTGTTACATTGGGAGGCAGAAAAATTACTTTAAAATTTGCATCAACTGCATTCAATGTATCCGTCTCTGGATGAGATGGTGCATTGTCCAGTAGAAGAATTACTTTTCCAGTTTTCTTTTCTTGTTCTCTCAGCCTCTTCACATTTGGGATGAACTGATTTGTATACCAATCAAGAAATATTTCACTATTCATCCAAGCACTCTTCTGTGCTTTGTAACAGAATGGGAGACATGTCACATTCTTTAAACAACGTGGTTTTTTTGGCTTTGCCGATCATTAGCATCGGTAAACGATGACTTCCACTGCAATTCGCGGCTACCAAAATTGTTACTCTCTCTTTGCACTTGTGACCGTGCTGGTGTTGGTCCCTGTCCAATCCTAACTATAACTAGGTGACTGAGGCAGGCCTAGTTATCTATTATTTACTTTATTTCTTTCTTCCAAGTGAGATTGTTTCTCTTACTGGCTCCCTTGTTCCGCCAGAGATGATAGTTCTTGGATGAGAGTAGGTTCGTCTTTTGCTCAACCCAGACCACGTTCTTCCCTCCTTGATGTTGTCTAGCGACTGATGCGTATAGGGTGTTCTATTATTCCTATCTTTCCTAATACTCAATTCTAATATCTCTCCATTCCTTATTCTCTTCTCACATCAAAGCAACTGGAGTGATGTGATTCAAATTCAACAAGCAACCTTTATTTACATAAGATAATGCATGATCATCCAACATAATACATCAGCTACAGTTCACAATTTCAATGTCCTCAAGTCTTCCGCTTGATTCAAACACATATCTCAAAGCTTAGTTATATATTGTTTCTCTTGTAGCCTCTTGCATTTCGTGGTATACCTAGCTTAATAAAGTTCCTTCTCCTTTTATTTTACTATTTTGCTCATATTTTCTACAACAGTTCTTCTAAATCTTTGGAGTCATGTTCTCTCCCAATCTCACTCTAGATAGGTTTAACTCCTCTAAATGCAGCATATAAAATTCAATAGCTACACCTGAAATAAACAATGTCCAATACCAAAATGGCTTCCACCATACTTACTCTTGTATGAGAGAGCGCATGAGATGTTTCGTGAATGTCAGACTCACTTGTGGTGGCGTCTCCATACTTACTCTTATATGAGAGAACGCTTAATAGATTTCATAATTGTCAGTGCTGTGAACCCTTTGTTCGATACAATCTCGTTTAATGGCAATGCCTCATTTTCTTGGCATGACAGCCCATCCTGGCTATCTGATAATAAAAGTTATTATTTCTTTAGGCTTTAATATTGACCTTGACTCAATATTATCTTCTTTAGCTTTCTCCCTTAAATGCGAGCGTCGTTAGCTTGCGACAAATTTGCTGAAAGTCAAGAAAATAGTTCAAAGTTTTGTTCTTACCATTTTAAACGAAGTCCAGCACCTATCACGATCCTACTAACACCACCTATCAGCTAATCCTACAGTTGATCACTTACTTACTTAGTCGTTCCCCTTCTACCGTGAGGTGTAGAGGTTTGGAAGAGAGAGCGCCAGACTATTCTATCAGCTGTCTTCTTCCTGGCCTGGTTCCATTCTAGTCCTCGGTCCTTCAAAGATTGTCTAATGTTGTCCTCCCAGCAGACTGTGGGTCGTCCTCGGGGTCTGGATCCTTGGCTCTTTGTTTCCCATGCTTGTCGTGGTAGCCGATCTTCTCCCATTCTGCAGACATGGCCAAACCATCTTAGTTGGGACTGTTCTACTTGGGTCTGTAGGGGGTGGCATTTTAGGCCTTGACGTATCGTCTGGTTGCGTACCATGTCTCTCTTGTTACTTCAACCACCTTCCTCAGATACCTCATTTCTGAGGTTTGGATCTGGCTTTTATGGGTTGTAGTCATTGCCCATGACTCGCATCCATATGTCAAGACTGGGACATAGGTGGAGCGGTATACAGCCATCTTCGTTTTCTTACCAACCTCTCTCTTGCTGAGGCATCCTCGATTTATGGCCTGAAAAAGTCTCCCAGCTGCTGCTTTTCGAGTGGCCAACTCTTCTTTGATGCCTCCCTTTCGGTCTATAATAGCTCCGAGGTATTTAAAGTGGTCGACCTGCTCCAGGAACACAGTTGATCACACAAATTATTAATCAATTCTAAATGTTCTCCTGAATTCCTATTTCTAAGCAATTCTAAATCTAGCTATTTCTGTAGCCCTTCTGCATACCGCAGGTTTCACATTTCTTGAGAGCTCAGCAAAACTTGACTTGCTCCGTCAACTTCTCCGGTAAGACTGATCTCTAATCGTCCTTCAATTTCCTATCTGATGGTCCAAAAGTTGTTTTAGTTAATACGATTGGTCCGTTGTTCAGTTCACTCACCAATCGGCACGCTTAATTGTAAGCTGTTAGCTCCGTGAACTGTGCTACATAACTGTTTACCTCTAGTCACTATTTTCACGTGCGTTTTACTCTGCTCTGTGTTCTCTTAACTCACTAAACCTGTAAAGGGCGCTAATAATATTGTTATTCCCCTTTGTACTTTTTAACTTAGTTTCTTTAATCCTTCTATATCTCTATTAAAACTGGTCTAATATGCAAATTTGGTAAACTCTAATGATATATACTTAAATTACTTTAAGGTCTAAAAAGGTTCCCTCCCTTACAAAAAACATTACATTTACATTCTTTTATCTCCCATGTTAAGAACAAATAAGTTATCACTTAGATTATTCTGATTTTCTAACCCATTTTTCTATACTCTTTCATCTTGTTAACACCAAATAACTGTTCGACTGACTTAAACTTACAGTGTATTTTACACTGTACAACCACACGGTGACATATACGTCCCGGGGCCGTTCAAATGTATCCCGCAGGGAAACATTTGTGTTCTATCAAAAAACTATTATCTGTTTACCCCACTAACATCTCTAATACTATTACCATGGATGCTCACAATACGAAAAAAATAAATTATAATGGCAAGTATATCATGCATTTGACTTCAATGCTACCACCAAAAAAATCATGGCTCTGCCTTACAATATCTATATATATATATACATGTTCCTATTTTCGACATGGTCACTGCCTCTGGAAACAGAGGTTTGTCAGTACCTTTATATGTCTTGAAATATCTGCTGTTAATGTAATTTATCCATTATACGAGACAGATAAGCAGAAATAACTAATTAGTGGTACATAAGTAAATATTCCAATGTGATAGTGAAAGATGTCACCATGTCAGAGTTGATGTACCCGACTGATTCCAGCCTTGGGTGTATCAGTCAAATCCTTAACTCTTTCTAAAGCTATGTACATGCAGTAGTACGTCAGGGTAACAAAATATCCAACCCCAGAACATAGGAGTAATGTAGTCATGACCCTACAACTGTCATTACCATCATCTCTCAAACAAGTAGTACCCAATAATGCAATCAAGTTTTTATCCCTTGTATCTCTACATAGCCAGTGCTATAAAAAAATATATATGTAGGGACATTCACCCTCAGTGTAATATTCGCTTAAGTCCATGAGTAAGACTCCATATGACTAAGTCTGGATCATTTCTCATCTCCGTTCTCTTTTTTTTTTTAGTCCTGAACACCTCTATGCCTGAGATAGGTACATTATAGCGATTAACATGCATTTAAGGTACTATACATTTTTCTCTTCAATGTCAGTGTTGATCATGTAGTATGCTGCATCTTGTACCTTGGGAAGAAGTCTATTAAGTTTCCCAAGACTATGTAGTTATTGTAGTTTGTCACACTCTTAAGATTATATATGTCTATTCTAGCATCTTATACATGGTATTAGAAAACAAGTAACCAAGTAAACATTGTACATTTATATACATATATATATGGGCGACATGGTACTGCCTCTGGAAACAGAGGTTTGTCAGTCCTTAATATGTCTTATATATCTGCCGTCAATGTCAGTATTCATTGCACCGGTCAGATAGGCAGAGTAATAGAAATATAATATGTAGCGTCACCAAGCATGCATTTAATTAAACATCCCCAAAGTGACAGCAAGAAATATGTGTTACTACGTCAGGATGTGATGTGCTCGACTGATTCTAGCCTTTGATGCACCAGTCGAATTACCAGTCATGTATGCAATTAATCACGCGAAATCTTACCATCTGTCTTGGGGCGATAGTAAAAGACCTAAGTCACTATTGTCAGAGCAGGATGTGCTCGGCTGATGCTAGCCTTTGATGCATCTGTCGAAACCGTAAGCTCAGTCTGTTACTATATACATGTACCCCTGTATGTCGGAGTTAACCAAAATTCAAGACCAAAATGCCTTAAGTCAATGCGGACATGACCATGTAAGGGTCATCTGTGTTGTATCTTACCCAACTTATTTTTAATATCAATTGTGGAGACATCTCATCTCGAAGTCACCTGTATAAACACTGGCATGTGGAATAAGGCCCTTTATCCACCATCTAATGTGCTCAGTTCTGAGGGAATAGGTTATTTTCTCTTTTTTTTCACTGCTGCAACTCCCTGGCTTGGAGTGTGACATTTCTTTTTTTTTTCTTGTTGCCCTCTATGCCTGATGGTGGAGAAAGTATACCTCTGAAAAACATGGACATTGCAAATTAACATGAAAATTTTTAACCTAAGTCTTGGTAAGTCTCATCTTGTGAAGAAGCGTATTATTGTCTCTTTTAGAAATCTGTATCTTTTTTTCTAATCTTGTTCAATTGTTTTATGAAATAATTCATTGTTTAATCTAACTTCTCAGTTACGTTGGTCTCTTGTATAAACTATTTCCTATCACTCTGAGTATCGCGAGAGTACAGTAGCTATCACTCATGTGCATGTGATCAAAGTCTTATCACTACATATAATGTTTCCTGTTTATCTGATGAATGTGCTTTCATAAGTTAATGCACTACACAGTTAAGTTTCTTTGCAAAGTTCTACACTTCTGTTCAGAAGGCTAGTGTGTAGTGTAAAAGTGTAAGTGTAACCCGAACTACCACTAACCACTATGTTAACCACTACCAAATATTATTAGCTAACTAATCGTTGGATACCGTTGATAGAGGTACCGTGATTAAGCACTATAGCTGGGGAAGTGCTGTGAATGAGTACTATATGCTGGGGAAGTACTTTACGGCGATTACACTGTATGAGTTTGGAGATCTGTTTTGCAAGCTCCATCAGTGTAAATTTCTCTACTGTAGAGACGACTGTCGTACTGATGAAGTTGATCTCAGTTGTGATGGTATTTATAGTCGCTCTGCAGGAGGATGAGGACGAACGAGTTCATACGTTGTGGTTGTCAGTATGACAATAGCTTGTTTACTTGATGTTGTATACATTCTGAGTTTGGTGTTGGTAAAGTCGTCCATTCTTTCAATATCATCTTCTTTGCTATGTGTTGACAAGTTCTGATTGTATAGGAACTATTATCTTGTCAGCAATATCGTTGTTAAAGTTCATAAGCTGTGCTGTAGGTCTTTGATGATGATAAGTTTTGTTGTTTCTCTGTAGTTGTAAGGATATCTCATCATCATCCCAACTGTAGTATATAAGCTGGGGTTAGCTTGGCCAGTGGTTGTTGACTCATTCTTCCTTCTGTACGGCTCCGGTTCTGCTGCATAGTTCCATCTTGTTGCTTGTATGTCACTTGTCATCACGTGTTCGCTTCACATGATCACTGGGGATGCGACAGGTGTCACAGGGAATATGTTATGGCTGACGTAGGGATAAGGAATAATGGTTGTGACCACGTGAATAGCATTGCGAACACTGATGTGTTGTCTTCGTGTAGTGCATCTAGTTTCTCATGTGCTTCTTGCTTTCTTATTTCTTCTGTAAGGCTTCGACTCCGCTGTAGTATGTCATTTCCCGTTGACTGTAAAGGACTCCCATCTTCAATGTCCCGACTTGATCGTCTAGGCTGATGTCAACTTGTGGCTGGTAGTCATGGTTGGCTTCTGTTTCCTTCTGTAAGGCTCCGTTTCTGCAACTTGTTTCTTCTCATCGGTTGTAGATGTCTGTTCTTCATCTTGATATATCTGAGCTTGCTTGGCATTTCTTCTGTCATCACATGTTCGCTTCACATGATCACTAGGGTTGCAACAGGTGTTGCAGGGAGTATGTTGGGATTAACGAAGGAATAGGGAATGATGGTTGTGACCATGTGACTAACATTGCGAACATTGATGTGTTGTCTTTGTAGTGCAGGTAGACTGCTGATGTGATTCTTGCTTCAGTATTTCGTCTGTAAGGCTTGGCTCCGCTGTACTGTTTCTTCTTGTTGATTGTAAAAGTCTATTATCTTCCATGTCCCGTCTTGATCATATAAGCTAGGATTAACTTGTAGCTGATAGTTGTAGTTGATACTTTATTTCGTTCCATAATTGCTGTCTTCTTGTGGTGCTTCATTAAAAATCTAAGTCTCTAGTACTTCTGCCGTCGTCACCACGACTTACTATTTCCGTCGTCACCACGACTTTTCACCAAAATTTTCTCGCCGTACTACCGCGGCCTGAAATGTACGTCTTACATCTCCTTGTTGTCTCCCCTACTGCAGTACCCTATTGGTCAGGTGTACTCAGTTGTCTGTTGTGTGCGGTACAGACCAATTATACTTAGGCTTCTCAAGACTAAGTTGCCGCCGCCATTTTGTTTACCTCTCATAATATGCTATGCCATTACTCACATAGCCTCCTATTTCTCCCTATTTCCTCACTACTTCATCTACAAAATTTCTTCCGTCGTCACCACGACTTTTCAATATAATTTTTCCCTTCTCGCACTCCCTGAGTTTCTCTCAGGTTCTATGTCGCTACCGCGACCTCTAATTATACTCCTATTTCTCTCCTCCTCTCTACTACTAGATCGGTGTCTCCCTCGATCCTTAGTAGTTTCTCTATTTCTACTAATGTTTCTATAAGCTTCTCGGCTCTTGGATCGGTAACCGCGTCGACCCGTATCTCTCCTTCTACTATCACTTCTATGTCTCAGCCTGTCTCGGCTCTTGGATCGGAAATCCCCTCGATCTGTATCTCTTAATATGCTATGTCTCTACTCTCATAGCTTCCTCCTATGTTGACTTATTCATCAACTTCAGCATCTCCAATGCTAACTGTTGTTTGTCAACTCCTTGTCTCCCTTATTTCTCCCTTATTTTGTTCATAAGTTCCATCAACTTCAACACCATTGTCTCTTTACTTATTCGCCATGTCTAAAAACTTCATCATTATGGCCTCCCTCCGTATCTTGGGTTTGCCTTGTACCCCCTCGTTGTTTATTCTTTAACTGTTGCTCGTAAAGGTATGTCATCGTCATCTGGAACAAGAGTGTTTGTGGTCAACTCGCCGTTGACTTGATCAAGTGCGTTGTAGGTTAATCTCCTAATTTCGTCTATTCTGGTAGATAAATCAATGGCAAATCCGCTTTCCAGTGATAAATATATTTTTCTTACTGTGAGGGTGTTGAGATTTCCGAATTTCAGAAAAAGATGTATTGATTTCTCTAGCTCTGCTGTTGTAGGTTGAACTACTTTTACCATTTTCTTAGTCATGTACTTCTTGTGCTGAAGTTCTTCTACAAGGTGTCTCTGTTTCATGATTTCGTCATCTAACATTTTCGTTATAACCATATCTAATTCATTTCTTATCTCTAGAAACTGTGTCCGATACCTTTTTTCTAGTAATGTCCATACTGTTTTTCTTGACCCGTCAAACCCAGGCCGTGCTATGATGACTTCTATTCTCTTCTTCAACTCTTCTATGTTTGGTTGTTTTGGAAAATAATATCTACGGCCTTCTTCGTCCGTTGCATGATCAAGCTCTTCCGACAAGTATCCTTCTGCATTTTCGTCGGAGTCTATTTCCTCTTCATCTGACGATGCACCGTCTGAGTAACTTGATGATGAGTCTGAGAAGTAGTTGTTATCCTTGATCTTGACATGCCAGCGGTCAAGTTCTTCCAATACTCTCTCCACAAGTCTGCGAAGTTCATCTTGTCTTCCCGATAAGTCTGTATCAAGCTTTCTCTCTAGACATGACCGTATATTATCTAGTACTACTGTGTGAGAACTAACTCCCTCCAGTAGGTCTTTTATTGCTGTCTTTAACTCCTGTTCACTTGGATTAGCTACCTTGATAATTTTCTTCTCCTTTGGACCACTGTTAACATTCTGCACTGTACTTGTACGCCTGCATGATGTGTCAGCGTTAAGGTCAGCATCTGTTTGTGTTGCTGAGACTGCAGCTCTGTTCTCTGTTTGTATTGTTGAGTCTGCAACTCTATTCTCTGTTTGTGTTGCTGAGTCCATCTGTGCTGATGCTGTATTCTCTGTTTGGGTTGCTGAGTTCATCTGTGCTGATGCTGTATTCTCTGTCTGTGTTGCCGAAACTGTCGCTGTATTCTCTGTCTGTGTTGCCGAAATTGTAGCTGTATTCTCCGTTTGTGTTGCTGAGTTCATCTGTGCTGCTGCTGTATTCTCTGTCTGTGTTGCCGACTCTATATGTGCTGATGCTGTAACTTGCTTCAGCTCTGGAACAGGTATATGACTTTGCGCATTCAGGTCAGTTCTTTCTGGATTCTTGCATGTGACATCTTGTTTCTTATCTTGCACTTGATCTTGAATGTTAATTTGACTTAACTGTCCTTTCTGAAGAAGTAATGTCTTTATGTCTTGTAGAACACCTAATCCCTTTGACACTAGACTGTTCAGCATATCATCAGCAGTTTCTTGCTCTGAAATATTCGCAATGGTTTGCTGGACTTTTCTGTACTGTTTATCTTTCTTACGTGCCTGTTTTTGACTCCATAGCATCGACAAGAATGTATCTGGCGTTATAATTGTACTGTCATTCTTCATATAACTTTCTTCCGATGTCATCTTGTCTGTATTATTGACCATTCTCAGCTGCTCAAATTTCATATCAATAAATTCGCATGGTGCATCATAATAAATGTCTTCTACTTCTGTTATATCACTATTTCTTTCTTTAGATGTCAGCTTTTCTAAGTTATCAACCATTTCAATGTTGTTCGAATCAGGTAAGTCATCTGTTTGTACTGCGACATTTGTAACTTGTTTTGATTTTATCCTGATTGGGATTAGACTTTTCCTAACCTTGTCATCAGTTTGCACTGCGACATTCTCTGTCTGAGGCTCTATTCTAGTAACTTGTCTTTTCTGGACTGCTTGTGGACTTGTCATTTCTGTTAATATCTTTGTATTTGTTCTTGTTGGTATTCTGTGATGTTTCTTCCCTGATTTGATTTGCCCGATGTGTGCTCTCCATCCATCTTCTGTTGTAAGGAAGCCAACTTGACCGTTGTTTGATGTTATGTTTTTAAACTCCCATAACGGTCTGGTTTTAATTTCATTGATAAAATTTCTTAATGTTATTCTCTGTGCTCTCTTGTTCAAAGTGTCCCAGTGTTTGTTATAACCATTCCGTCGTGAGTTGTTGTAGTTTTGTTGATGTTGTTGCTCCATCTCTCCTTGTGATGTGGCCATGTCGCTGTAGGAGGAGTGGTCACGGCGCCAAATTGACATTATGTCACAGTGGCGGTGGTGGTGGTCCCTGTCCAATCCTACTTATAACTAGGTGACTGAGGCAGGCCTAGTTATCTATTATTTACTTTATTTCTTTCTTCCAAGTGAGATTGTTTCTCTTACTGGCTCCCTTGTTCCGCCAGAGATGATAGTTCTTGGATGAGAATAGGTTCGTCTTTTGCTCAACCCAGACCACGTTCTTCCCTCCTTGATGTTGTCTAGCGACTGATGCGTATAGGGTGTTCTATTATTTCTATCTTTCCTAATACTCAATTCTAATATCTCTCCATTCCTTATTCTCTTCTCACATCAAAGCAACTGGAGTGATGTGATTCAAATTCAACAAGCAACCTTTATTTACATAAGATAATGCATGATCATCCAACATAATACATCAGCTACAGTTCACAATTTCAATGTCCTCAAGTCTTCCGCTTGATTCAAACACATATCTCAAAGCTTAGTTATATATTGTTTCTCTTGTAGCCTCTTGCATTTCGTGGTATACCTAGCTTAATAAAGTTCCTTCTCCTTTTATTTTACTATTTTGCTCATATTTTCTACAACAGTTCTTCTAAATCCTTGGAGTCATGTTCTCTCCCAATCTCACTCTAGATAGGTTTAACTCCTCTAAATGCAGCATATAAAATTCAATAGCTACACCTGAAATAAACAATGTCCAATACCAAAATGGCTTCCACCATACTTACTCTTGTATGAGAGAGCGCATGAGATGTTTCGTGAATGTCAGACTCACTTGTGGTGGCGTCTCCATACTTACTCTTATATGAGAGAGCGCTTAATAGATTTCATAATTGTCAGTGCTGTGAACCCTTTGTTCGATACAATCTCGTTTAATGGCAATGCCTCATCTTCTTGGCATGACAGCCCATCCTGGCTATCTGATAATAAAAGTTATTATTTCTTTAGGCTTTAATATTGACCTTGACTCAATATTATCTTCTTTAGCTCGCTCCCTTAAATGCGAGCGTCGTTAGCTTGCGACAAATTTGCTGAAAGTCAAGAAATAGTTCAAAGTTTTGTTCTTACCATTTTAAACGAAGTCCAGCACCTATCACGATCCTACTAACACCACCTATCAGCTAATCCTACAGTTGATCAACACAAATTATTAATCAATTCTAAATGTTCTCCTGAATTCCTATTTCTAAGCAATTCTAAATCTAGCTATTTCTGTACCCTTCTGCAAACCGCAGGTTTCACATTTCTTGAGAGCTCATTTTTTTTTTTTTTT